>SSNR01000028.1:2038468-2111060 GCA_006937965.1 Callopanchax toddi | reverse complement strand
TTCCCCCCCCCCCCCCCCGTATGATTTGTCCTTGTCCAGGATCCCAGTGAGTGTTTCATCGCCTGCACAGTCAGAGCTTCAAAAGTATTCTGGTAAGAGGACAAACTCAGATCCAGATGCTAAGCTACACACAAACAAAAATAGATCTTTTTAATTTTACTTGTCCACATTAGCTGATTTATTTGAACTATTAAGCTGGCTTGACTTTGGAGTGTTAAGTATTTTGATGTATGCACTTCTGTTCAGGTTATGAGCTTCAGCTGGTGTGGGGTCAGCGTGAGGCGCCAGCAGTTCAACAGCTACCGCTACAGTCTCTAGGTGCTATGTGCTGGGATTCATATAACAGCCATGCAAAGGTAAACATCATATGTTTCTGTTTGTGTCTCCAAAGCACTATTTACTTCTGCTTTGATTTTGTTTATTAAAGGCTTTTACTGTTCAACATAAAAGCAAGCAGCCATGGAGGGACATTTGGAGTACAGGCTGCAGCGTTACATTTGCAGCCTGCTCATAATTCTTACGGCTCACGCATAGTTCTGGGTACGCGCCAGTCAATGAGACAGGAGGCACTGTACAGCCACTATAGGAACCTCACACAGTCGGGGTCGTATCCTTTGTGGCAAATCATACACACCTTTGCACATCAGGAGAGCCTTTGGGTGTGTGTGTGAAGGGGGTAGATGGTTGAAGCTGAATGGGCACTTTTAGAGGCCCCTGATGCCTGAACATGCAGCCTGTGCTCTGCTCCAGTATTGAGGCAGCTGTCTTTAATAGAAGAGCCGCGCTCGGTCCATATTTATTCAGGTACAGACAGTGAAAGAGGTGTGGCCTTTCTTTTTCCTGGCAGCTGCGGAGAGCTCCTGCGGTTTTTTGGGGGGCAAAGGGACAAGGAGGAAAAAAACATAGACACCAGCACTGAGAAAGGATGTAGAAGAGCATGGAGACAGGGAAAAAAAATCCCCAAAACATGACTCCAATCAGTTCTGTGTTCACTGGACGTCCTGTGCAATGGACAAGCCCCAGAGGCCAAGGGCCCACCAGGGAGGGAGGTGGGGAGGTTGGTGGGGGTATGAGCTCAACGCTCCCGTCTCTCTTGATGGCTGTGTCCAAGACAAATCACCAGTGGAGCTGCTGTCACAGTAGGCCTTGACCAAGACAAACAGCTATGTTTTAAAATAAGTACTTTCCCCTCACAGCCCCTTACACCTCATCCACGTTGAGGCACATCCATATCTCCACACAAGTTCAAGCACATTCCCTTCACAGGTCACAGGAGTGGTGATGTAGTCCAACACTCCACACAGAGGACTCACTTTTCACTCTCTGGACAGTCACCGTCTGCACACTCCCCACACACACATTCATATTCATTCTGCTGTAGTGCTGCCACTGCAATAAGGAAGGTGAATGCTGTTGTATTCTATACTAAATGTACAACGGATTGAAGATTATGTGTGAGAGTATATGCTACCTTGATTGTCTAACACAAAACCTCAAACATAGCTAATTCAAAAACTGCCAAGTGTGCAGAAGTGTCAGCAATATTCCTTGCTTTTACTTAACAGCACATTGCATCTTGGGACTTGTGGTTTGTCTGAACTAGCCTGTCTGTGTCGCTGCCTGCAGCCTGCACCAAAGGGATTGGTGTTCCTCACTAAACAGAGCCTCATTTATCTCTATGGCAGAGTCCTTCCTCTCCAGCAGTGGTCCTTCTGGACCCCTGAACTGCTGACACGGGCCCCCCTCCACCACCACCACCTTCTTTTTTTCCTCCCTCCTTTGAGCTTCTGCATGCGGCAAATTGCGAGATGTGTTTTATCTGCATATTGATTAGCCTGCCTGAAAGAAACCAGAACCTCAGCACTTCACTGAATACATAATGTAAATAAGTGTCAGTAATTCAGCTTAAACTCACCTAAAATGTTTAACGCTATAAGTAGGTCTTTTTGGTGGCACAACTAAAGTTGATAAAAACTTTTAACAGATAAATAAAAACCAAATGAGACAAAAACCAATCCTAAACAGACATTTATTTAAATGTCCACACATCTTTATAAAACCAACGCTTCTATACAGAAGAGGAGAAGTCCTCTAAAAGAATAAACTGCCTCATTTTGACGATGTCACCCATTGAAGACGGGCCGTGCTCGGTGTGTGGGCAGACTACAGTGCCAGGCAGTTGAGCTGCAGACGGCTGGGCGCTGGGTTGTCTGATGGATGGCTTACACTCAGCGAGGACCGGACCAATGGCGTCCCGGATTGATTGGCCCAAAGGGGCCGTCGGGGAAAGCACTTCCTGTGTGTGTTAATGGACGCTCCTGCAGATGCATCGTGGCGGCTTGTGGCAGGGTGATGGTTGTTACTCCCTCTCTCCCTCCCAAACCTCCTCCCCCATATTTTTCTTTTCTCAGTTAATCAGAGGAGAGTAAAGTGAGACGAGCCAGGCCGAACAAGCAGCACACGATCTGAGCTGCTCTTTAACAATAAGCACCGAACTAAACCCTGGTGAACCTCACAATTTAAATATTTAGTCATTTATTGCACTTAATTTGGTCAAATTTTAAAAAACACAACTCAATTGTTGATTATTTATTATTTGCAGTTCACTGGCATTATAAATGACTTTTCAGCTCTTGTTAACAAATAGACGTCAATCTCTCATTTTATTCTTTAAAAATTCCAGGAAATGTCCGAATGACTCATTAGGAAAGTATGAACATATTTCTGGTCATTCTTCAACAAACTTGTTTGCATAAAGTTTAGGTCACCGTGTTCATAAAAACAAGATGCTACAATTTTAATCTTATTTCAAAACTGAACAAAGACATGTTCCATTTGTTTAATCTGAACAAATAAATGCCCGTTTTAAATTAAACACCAGGCATCCTGTATATTTACACTGTGGGGGTCACTTAATGTTTTTAGGACTAAAGAGAAAAACTGATGAAGGTTTTCTGGTTTGACGTTGCATAATGGGTTTGGAGACGTAGAAACAACTTTTTTCCATCAGTCTTTAACACAGGAGTGACTAAAGAAAACACTAAATTGTGTCACCGATCTGTTATTAGCAGTAAGATGTTACATTAAACAAAAACTAAACATGAAGTTTAGATGACTCACTGATTACTGCATCCTTTCATCTTCACAAAGCTCAGTTTAGCATTATTTATCATGGCAGCTTCACTTATTAATCAGAAATAAAATTTTATAATGAGTGTTGGACTTAAAGCAGCTTTTCTCACTCACTTATAAAACCAATTAGTATCCATGGAGAGCCCAGGAATACAAGCAACTGTCCAAAAACACTTAATAAATAAAGTTTAGTTTTTGCTTATTATTTTTAACCTATAATGTAAAAACTACAACTCTACGACCTTTTGCAGCACATCTATTTAGCCTGAGTTTTTAGGCAAGGCACTAAAAATGAGAAAAAGTCTAAAATCAGTGCAAATACATAAAAGCAGTAGAAGTGTGTGTGTAAATGACTGAATGAAAACCACATAGTAAAGTGCTTTGATTTGAAAAAAGCTGCTGTATAAATGTGGACATACAATGTGTTGCACGCATACACTAAACCCAGAACAGAGTTAATGGATTATCATATCACCAACTACTATTCAGACTCTTTTAGGTACTTGTTTTGTTAGCGTAACAAAAACTGTTGCAGATCTTTGAACTAACCTCATTTGCTTTCTGTGTAAGAGACACAAAGAAGCAGGACCTCATATCAGCGGGTTATCATTATGATCAGAATATCAGGGAGCTCCAAATCTAACAGCAGCTAATTTGGCCAAGTGATTTCTACCTACCTGACCACAGCCTGAGAGGCAACATTATCAAGAAGCATTTTTACTGTGAGGATGTGAGTAGAAGTCAAAGAAAATGTATAATCTGTCTCCATAATGTGATGTCAAAAGTGATAACCTAAAATATTATTACATGTATAGGATAAAACCAAAAAAGATGGCCTAGTGCTTGGATGACGAACAGATGTGCTGCAAGATTAAATAAATAAATTTATACCCAAATCTGCCCAGTTGCTCCAGTTCAGGCACCGGGGGTCCGTAGGTCTCAATCTGAAGAGGTCTGTAGTGGTAAAGGACTTCCTCTATCTTGGGTAAAGGCTGGAGAGACACATTCTGATGCTGGAAGAGAAACAATATGTATTATCAGTTCTATACAGTAAAACACATCTGTGTACATGATGACTCAGCATGTTTCAGAGGTCATCTCTTTGGTAGCAACTGAACTAATCCCAACAGATTTTCAACAAGCAGGAAGGACATTAAGCAAATCACGAGGGCTGTTTGGTTTACAAATGTTACCCGGCTTGTAAGACCAGCAGAGTCAATTAATGAAAACTGTAGTTTACTTTTGTTAAAACATAAAATTGCTTAAATCTGAGATTTCAAAAAGACTCGTAACCACCACGTTCAGGTGAGAAATCAGAGACTCCTCAATGACAGCGTGTTCGATTGGAGCCTGCACCATCAAAAGGGGAATTTCCACATGGCGTTTTTGCCAGCTTTAAAGAAACGAGGCTCAGAAGACAAGCCAGAGTCATGAAACAAACCTGGAATTAAAAAAAGACGATGTTTAAACAAGCATTAGCTATTTCAGAGGGCAGCAAAGGAACTTGGAGACAAAGCGGAGATAAAAAGATAAGAAAAAAAGCAAAGAAAAAAAAAGAAGTGGGGGAGAATAAACAACAGAACACAGAGGGGAGCTGATGAAAACCAAACTAAACAAGTAACATGTGCCCTGCGGCCACAGACTGCCCTGCCCACCATCACACATGCTGTGGCTTATGTGAAAACACACGCGCGCACACACACACACACACACACACACGGAAATAAAGTGACCAAAGCTGAGCTGGAGGGTACAAAGCATGAAAGGGATGCACAATGGTTCAGATGGGTGCAGAGTTTTTATGGTCAATACAAACGAAATGAAAAAGTTTTATCATCCAGGTGAACAGGTAGGACAGTAAGAGACACAGGGGAAAAGTGACATAATACCTTTATCTGTAACATATTAAATGTCCTAAAATGTGACCAATATTTATTACTAAATAAATCAAACTCGCCTATAGGTTCATCAAAATATCTTCATAAAAGAACATTGTGTTTCAGTATGAGACGTTTTCAGTTATAAATGATTTTTGTCCTCATAAACCCATTCTTCTTCTCAGAATGACTTTCAGCAATCCCAACTCAACAAGTCCAGACCTGTTACTTTGTTCGGTAGCTTTTACTTTGTGCAGGTGAGAAAAGAGTGACAGTGGCGGCACATTGACAACAAGAGAGGGGGTTTTTCCAAGGAAGAAATAATGAAAGTTGAATGTTTACTCTGAACATGTAGTATTTCCTGCATACCTATGACTGATGATGCCGTTTTCAGTGGAACTACAGGTTCTATTATTAAGTTTCCCTTTTCAAATGAGATGAAATCTATTCATTTAAATCAATCTTGTTTTATAGCTATAACAAACATTTTGATATGTTAGGCCACTTATTTTCACTAAAGTATAAGAATTACCCATGTGGGATTTAGCACACAACACAATCCAGTATTCACATGTTAATAAAAACAATTAGACTTTTAGAAATGTCTTTGTAAAACACAAGAAATTCACATGTCCGTAGTTTTTACTCAACCTTTAACCCGTTGTGAACCGCCATCCCATCTCCAACATACAGGAGCAACACCACATCCTAATGAAACCCAGACCAGAAACCCCCGTCCCAGTCACTATCCCTCTCTTTCACACTCCCTCTGTCTCTCCATCCATCTTCTTCAGACTTTCAGCACCGATTCTCTCCCCTACTGAGTCAGTCACAGAGATGCACTGGGACCGAGGGGTCGAGGGAGAAGACAGTGGTGGAGTAACTGAGAAAGTTGGCAGAAAACTGGCAGCTGCAGATGGTTGAACTTCAGTAAATCAGATTTTTAAGTGACGGATGGAACAACCCCCTCCCTCCCCCAACAGTGGAGATATTTCTGTAGCATTCTTCAGGAAGGGCACCTTGAAAACTGGCATCAATCCACATCTACACATATAGTTTAAATCAGGGTTACACAAAATCATAATGAATGCATTCATACAAATGTGCCACTTAATGATTTTTTGTATCTTAAATGTTTAATATGTGTGAGCCTGTAAACACAGAGCTGTGTTCTCCATTGCAACTCTCAAACATGAATTCATCCCCTCCCTGTGTGAATTATGGGACATAAATGTTGTTTTCAAAATACTCCAGAGAAAGAAAGAAACACAGCGAGGGAAGAGAGGGGACCCCCAACCAGGCTCAGCAGAGCAGGGGTCTTTGAAACAACATGACTCAAAGAGCCAATGCAAACATCTGCTTTAATCATCACAGAGGCCCATCCAACTACCTACACAACATAGTGTGCATTGTAAGTTTGTGTATGTAACTGGTATTTAAACTCTTATGATACCCCTGTGGCACTAAAGTGAAACTCTGGGGGCCATTAATCCTAATAAAACCGCAGGGGGGATGATTTGAGGAAATCACTATCGTGCCATTGGGAGTAGCCCCGCATCTCCAGAATTTGTGCCTCCTGTTCAGGTATAAAGACAAATTATAGCTTTCTGGTTATAAAGGCATACATTTTAAGTACTAGGACTGCTTTGAAAGGTCAAACAAAGCAGAAAGACGTACCGATTCACAAGTTAATGTGGGGAAAGGCAGCATATTAAACTGCTCTTGGCTTGTATTCAGCCTGAGATGTACAATAACACTCTTAATTCTTACTAGTACAAGGGAATGCACCAGGGTTAGAACATCTGACAGTGATGCACCAGACAATCATGAAACTTTTATGGGACAGAGGTCTCATAAAAGCAACATTAGTTTCAGGCTACAAGAGCCATAAGCCCCAGCCCCGAGACAAATTGATGATGATTACTCCAAAAGATTGTTTGGCAAGCATAAGCCCATCACTTCCTAAAACTTACTCGTATAAACGTTTTATTATAACAAAAACTTTGCATCAACACATCTGTTTCAAATGAGGTATCGTCACTAAAATATAAGTTTATGTATATTGAGAATACAACAAGAAGATGGACTTATCGATTCTTTGAAATGCCAATCTCTATCAGCGATTTGAGGGTCACCACTCTGAACAAATCGGAAAAATAAAAAGATGCACACAATACAAGCATCAGCACTCTCCAGCACCCCTATCTCTCCTCTGACTTTGCTGCTCAGCAGGACATGTCAAGGTTGCAGAGACTAACCTCTCCATCAGCACCACCACATCTGCAGGCAAACAAACAAAGCCACATAAACTCCCTAGGTTCCCAGGGGCTTTGGAAGCTAGTGACACCCTCTTCACGAACACACAAAATGATAATAAGAACAAAGACGGGAAGGTGTGTAGCGAGAACAAAAATGATGAGCCTGGTTGTGAACTGAGCTAGTGCCGTCACTTCCTTCCTTTGCTGCTGCTCTGATGGGGCTTCTGTACAGATAAAGAGCTTTAGCTGCCCACTGGCACACGGAGCAGCAAGTAGCAAGTGTAAAAACTGCTGGCTCCCTGCGCCTTACAAGTTTAAATATATCTGGCTGACCAGTGGCAGCTGTCCCAGCGCAAAGCCCCTAAAGCTGACAAGTCCTTTTTCCGCTAGGCCGACCTGCATGTGGGCAAAGTTTGCTGAGGCCAACCTAAACATGGGCAGGGGCAGAAGTGTGAATGCCCACATGTGCTGGTGCCGGTCAGGGTTTTCTTTATCCTCTTGAGGTAACCCCCACACCCACAGCTGGTGAACTACAGGGCAGGAAACCAGTGAAAGTGAAAAAGTCAATCATTAAAAGGATGTGCTTCAGTTTCTGGTTGGTGTCAGAATTCAAACTACACTACAAACTAACCCTCTCTCATTTAAGAGTGTGAACACAAGATATGAAGATAAGATGAGAAGTTGGTGGGGGTTGCAGTGAGTACACAGCAACAATTCTCAGAGAGAACTGGTTGGGCCAGTCTGCTAGAGAAAGGCAAAGCAGAGCTCGGTCTGCGTTGAAAAGTGCATCTACTGAGCAGAGGTCACTGTAGAGGACTTAGCCAAGAGAGCAAATACACTCACAGTGTGTGTGTGTGTTGTGTTGTGTTGTGTTTTAAATGGTAGACAAATTCCACTGCCTAAATGTAGACTGGACTGTAGCCAGAGAGAACCCAGTTATTTCAGCCAGCTACACATCAATGTTTAGGGATAAACTTTCCACCCACAATCGGCTGATAGTGTGTGTGTGTGTGTGTGTGTGTGTGTGTGTGTGTGTGTGTGTGTGTGTGTGTGTGTGTATAATGCACTTTATTTATGAGCGTGTTTGCCTCCTGTTTCATTAGATGCCCACGACAGCTTCGTCAGGTATGTCAGCTGCTCATGTCAGGCTGTGAGTAGAGGAGCCGGCTCTCAGTAGAGATGGAACCTGGGACCTTTCATCTAAGATGGCGCTGAAAGCTGCCTGAAGGTGGAGAGATTCTCCATCGGTCAACTGCTATCAGGAATGGGACACTGCAGCAGCTGAGAACAATCCCCATCTCCACACAAACACACACTCTTATTTGATTAAAAGTACCAACACCAATAAAACCATTGTTTAAAACACCTAATGTGTACGTTAATTTATTAAATTTTGTCAAATAGCAATGCTGGGGCCAAGCAGAGTGACTTCTGTCATCGAGCTTGGCTGTGAGGTTGATCTTGTGTCAGACAACAACAAGCAGCCTGTTTAAACAGAGAACCGTCGCCTCCTCCCACACAGAGCGTCTCTTTTGATATCAGCAGACATCTATTTTAAAAAGTCACTTTATTCTTCAAAGAGTGTGTACTCAGACTGGGTGGAGGGGTAGAGGGGTGTAGATTTGTGTGTGTCTATGTGTGTGTGCGCGTTCAATAGAGTGCCTACAAAGTGAGGGATTAGAGAGCGTTTCCATACCATTCCTGAGGCAAGACCAGGCCCATCCCACCTCACATCACACCTGGACTAATACTAACTTCCTCAACAGTCCGTCTGACTGTGATGTTAATACAGCCAGAATGATCAGAGTTATTCTGAATTCCTCTTCACCACTTCTAAGAAACTTCATGCTGGCACTGACTGATAACAGCATGGCTGAGAATAGCCCTCTCCTGTTCCCTGAACACATCATGACTAGATTCAACATAAGATCACGCTTTAAATATACTTCAGAATGGATGTGGAGCAGAGGAAGAGCTGGCATCCTCAAGTTCAGTGGGCTGGGTGTTAAACAGACGGGCAGATGTGTGATTAAAGCAGCGGACGCTCACCTTGGCCCGCGCTGAAGCAGCTGACTCAAAGCACGGTGAGGGGAGGTGGGAGAGGGCATGGGTGAGAGAAAGTAAAGCACGCTATCAATTCTGCTTCTGTCACTTGTGAATTTGCACAACAACAAAAACACCCGATAAAAACATAAAGATAAAATCTACATTGTTTGAAACTGAAAGTGACTTTTTCTTGATTATCAAATAGTTTATTTATGAAAGGATGAAAATCCAAAAGTTTCTAGAGACGTTTTAGCTTTATAACAAAATTTCACTTTGAAATGTAATTATGCCACTGCTAGAAAACACACCTGAACATGTTTTTTTAACCTTTTAAGGTAAATAAAAGTAGCTAGTATTTATTTATTTCAAATCCGCTTCACCCGATTTCCACTGAAATCCTTCAAGCATGAAAACCACAAGCTATAAGATAAATGAACTCCAGGAATCCACCAATCTGTGCTGAAACCCCACCAATTCAAACAAAAGTCATTCTCATGGGCTACAATATGCAGGGAAATCTGAACCAACACTTTCCCCTGACTCACATCTCTCAGTGCGACCGAGCAGATGCATGGTGGGAGCTGTGCTCCACCAACAGCAGCTCAAATGAGAAGATGAAGAGAAAGTGAAGACAGAAGCACGGAAAAACAGCCACTAAAGAAGCCAAGAGCAACATAATTATGCTGTTTCTCTTTGCATCAGCAAGTTTGACTTCACACTTTATGTCAAGGGTGTGAAATTTTAAGCACTATAAGCTTCATCTGGATCGATTCAGATCTTTTAAAGTGGAAGCAGTTGTCTCTTAAGAAAAGAGAAAGTTTATTTATACCTGAGTATGTCAAAATCTAGTTTCAAGCTTTAGGTGAGTGTGAAGCAGATATCGCTCCCACGCATCACTAAACTGTGGGAAGACAACTCTTCCTCATGAGGGTTGCTGTGGAAGGGGTGGAGTTGATGACACAGCCTATCTCATCACAGTAGAATGAAAATAAATGACTGAAAACCTGAACGCCAGCCAAGTAAGACGGTCTCTCCAGGCGCAATATGCAAAAAGCTGCAAACTCAGAGCAGCTAAAGCCCTGAGCCCACATGCTCCATCTCTGCAGGACCCACCTCTCATAGAGAGGAATGTGATGACCGAAGAGGTCAGGGTTTGTTCTCACACTGAGGAAGAACCAGGAATGGGAGATTTTAAGGCCTGAGCTGTAAAAAAAAAAAAAAAAAAAACTTTGTATCTTAAAAAGTAACTCAAAGTTTTGTTTAAATTTGAAATGAATTAAAATTTAGAGCACATGTTAACTGTTCTAGTTCACCAGTGAACAAACATATAAATGTAAATGTGCTGCATTTGTATAATGCTTTTCTAACTAATGAACTACAAAGTGCTTTACATCAGTCAGTCATTCACACGCTGATGGCAGTGAGCTACATTGTAGACACAGAAAGCTTTGTTACCCAAACAAACTTGTTCACATCAACCAACTGAAACCACCAAGTTCATTTTGTTGGATTTTGTTGAAAATTAATGTGAAATTTTACAAAAATCTTACAAAACCTTCATTCCAACGATCACATATAAAAAAACAACTACAAATGTAAACGTTTTGTGAAAGCAGAACCTCATCAGAAGATGAGAGAAGATGTGTTTTAAACAGGAACTTCAGCAGCTATGTGTACTCATAAAACAGGCACCTTACTAATAAATAAAATACTTTAATGCTTATTCACATTCAGTAAAATGTAGAAATAATTGACTATTTTCAATACATAAATAAATGCTGGAGTGATGGGACATCTTATGTCATCATGTTTCTGTAACGAGCAGCAAACTCAATTTAAAAATTATTATACTTGCTGATATTAAAAAAAGAGGTTTTAAATTATAAAAATTATGGAATTTTATTGCTTTGACTCATTCAGCAACACTCACTAACTGGTAGCAACAAATAAACCCAAATCAAGATTTTGTATTATCCTATATTTGCATGATAAATAAAATGTAGAATGCAAACAGGAAGAGATTTGTGGGTTTATTTTTTAAATGTGCATTTCTTCTTTAAGCAGCAGCAAAATGTAACACTTCTAATCAGGCCTGACAGAGATTTCTTAATATTCCTGCTGAAATAAATGTGTAATGCAACATTCAATGCTGTGCAGATTATAAGGTAATGTTTGCTGAACTGCTGTGGCACTTTGGCTGTTTTAAGATGAGAATAATCCACTTTGGGTGTGGGTGCTTTTGAACATGCCATTTTAAGCTTGTCCATATGTCAGAACTGGATCCATATCCAAAGCAGATTGCTTGAAACCATTTCTCCAAACAGAGGCTGATCAGAAAGTAAGATTATTAATAACTTGTACACAGATGCACTTCAAAACGGCCAAAATAAATCTTTAAAGGTACTAGGGACAGGATTTGTAAAAAAAAAAAAAATCATGCATGTTCAATTTTTTTAAGTTAATGGGTGATGAAGCATTTTAAACTAGAAAGGATGAGACCACCCATGTATCGTTCCATTGTACTGAACAGTCAGTGATCTGTAAAATGTGCTGCAGTTTGGGCCCGAATTTCTCGGGCTGTCCTACGGATGGGATGTCAACTGACACCGCTTGCGCGTTCTCGACAGCTTCAAAACCAGAACGAAATGTATATGCGGTAGGTGGCAGTATTGCACCGTAGCGTTGCGTGCCAACGGCCGACTTACTTCATCTGGAAATGTTGTTTTTCTCATAATACCAGTAATGGGCATTGGTCATGGAGCTGACAACCGCTCTCATTGATTACAGAGTTTCACAGAGCTAAAGGTGCTGTGTAGAAGAGCGCACAACGATGTGTGGATGTGATCGCAGGGCTGTACGTTAACTTTTTTAGCTCATAGCACTGGTGCTACAAAGGTTGCAGGTTTTGTAGCACAGAACAAAAAGTTGTAGCACCAGCATAAAAATTCAGCTACAATCTCTAAAGCCAAAATTAGTACCCATCGTTTTAACACACTGAGAAAGTGCTAATTGTGAAAACACAATAACAAGGAATATCTTCAAACATGTTTATATGTCAATGTAATTTCAAGAAGAACATTTATTCATTCAAATTAGTGTAGATTTTTTTCAAAGTGCGAGTGTGAGCTGAGAAATGTGTGCACAAAACCACAAAAACAGATGTTTTCAGCTGTTATAATCTTTGATTTATTAATAAAATGCAGAAACTGTTATAATTCTACTTTATATTACTTATTTTATGAACTTTGACTCATCTATTTTAAGCTTCTGCTCTGTAGCACTTTGAGATTGTGAAACATAAAGTGCTATATAAGTTAAATTTATTATTATTATTATCATTATTAATTTCGATGTTGAAAGCAAATTCACAGGCAGACAGTTTTTTTGGTGTACAGTGAGACTGTGATGTTTTAAAATGTTCACTTGTCTCCTGATTTTGAATCTGCTGCATAGTTCTTGCTAAACAGATTTTACTTCAGTAAATAAATGTTATTAAAACTTTGGTCTGCTGTCCATTGCCGTCCAAGACTGCAGAGCATTTAAATATAATTTAAATATAATGACCTTTTACTGAGCCACCCTTCTTTGCCCCTGCCTGGACCCCCCAAGAAAAAAGTTCTAGATACGCCCCTGGGGCTGAGCTGCGTTTAGCGGCGTCAGACTCCGGTGTGAAGCCTCGTCTCCCCCTGACTCGGACCGTGGACTCGTTAACAGACATCAGTGTGACCCGTTCAGATTTATCAGTTCCTCTTGTTTAATGTGTGTCTGAAGCACAGGGAGACTTTCTGAGTCACAGAGTTTTTTTCCAAACAGCTAGAACTGATGGAACTCCGTCGCTAGACTCGCCAGTTGACTCGACGCAGAACTTTAATCCATACAAGTGCGCAAATATAAGCTATATATATTTAATATGCTTTGCATTGTTTCAAAGTCATCACGGCTCCTGCGAAGGGTCGGGTGTCGTCCCGCACCAGTGTGTTGAGCCTGGGTGTTTCCAGTACTGGCGATCTTGTGCCAGCTACGCCACGGCATGACGGCAACTCCGGATTGTTGGAGGTCGCCCGCAACGACATGGAACCATCGGGTGCGGCCGGGGTTTACGTCGTGGTCGTCTCCAGGCTGCGGCCCTCGGGTCAAAATGCAGAATGGCTCTGGTCGGATGATCAAAACGGAGACGAAGGACGTGCCCGAGCCAGCGGATGCAGCGCGTTGCGCTGCCAGGCAAGATGCTCTGAACTGGCGCAGCGCCTGAGTTCTAGCGCTAGGTTGGAGACCCGCTGAGGCCACCTGACATTGTTTTTAAAATATATATATATATATATATATATATTAAGTTAATTATGACGGTATGGCGGTGCGCCACGATCAATTACATGTAGAGGAAACCCTGATCGCACAAGTGCTACGTCTAAAAATAGTTTGTAGCACAGACTGTTTTTTTAATCGCACGTGCGACATATATGTCGCACTGTACAGCCCTGGATCGTGTGTTGGGGCTCAGCTAATCCCCTCCCCGACTATTCTCTCCTCTCAGTCCGCTCACAGTGCAGCAGAGGCGGTTGCGCTGCGCTGGGTGCTCCTGCTGGTCTGGTGTTAGGAGCGCAGCCTTTTGAGGAGGAAACCCGGTGAGAACCTCCAACTGACTGCAGCTTCCGCTCCGCCTTCGCTCGGCGTTCGGGTCGGTAGCGGGCGTTGTCCATGTGCACACGATATGTATGCTGGTTTGGGGTAGTTGGAACGCTGGACTCTGATGTCAGCGGCTTGGGGGTTTTGATAACTTTGTGTTTTTAGGACAAACCTGCTGGTGGAAGCCCTGCCGTCTCATTCTGCACGAGCTGCGTGTGTGACCGTGGCAACACAATGGAACTCAGACTGTCGGAGGAGCCGGACCGGATCTTAGCGGTTGGCGACGTAGCTCTCTGTTAGCTCCTCTCTGGGACTATTAGCGTGGCGGTTAAACTGAGCCATAACCCAGTGTGTGTGTGTGTGTGTGTGTGTGTGGTGGTGCATTGTTTTAGCATATTTCCTTTTGTATTAATAAAATGTATTTTTATTTATGGAATCATGTATCTGCTTGCCTTTGGTTGAACGTCTGTTCTGCATGTCATCAAGCTCTGCAGAAAGCCTTTAATCACCCACTGACTAAAATCAGGTGTGTTGAATGAGAGAAACTTCTAAAACATGCTGAATACTGACCCTCAAAGACCAGAATTGGACACCAGACCTATCCTAGGTTTTTATGACAGAAATCCCCCAAAAACTGAGAAAATACCTGAGGATGTTCATTACTACATGGCTGCATACATTAAACTAAGAACTGACAAAGGTGTTGGTACCAGAGCCTCCTCTAGAGGAGACCTGGAGAGTCCTCATAGAAAAACAACTTTTGGACAAAGGGTTCTGTCAATCAGAGGGAGTCACTTTTGGAACAATGTACCAACGAACGTTAGAGAATGTCCCACCTATAATACCTTCAAAAAGCACCTCACACAGTATCTTAAAAGTTCCCAGTCATGTACACTCTTTTATTAATATTTTTATTATTGTTGGGATGTGATCTGTATGTCTGTAATGTGATTTTTGCTTGAGAAACGTTTATTGTCACCATGTTTTTAGTCTTCCTGCCTAGGAACTACAGATGAAAATTAGCAACTATGCTATAATCTGGCACATTTACAGTCTGTACATCAGTACTTGATTGTTCATCAATGTGCACTGTCCCGAATAAATAAATAAACTAACTCATACTCACCATTTGTATTCCTGTTGAGAAAATACTGGTAGGCTTCACGTTGTGTTTTTGCTGTTCGATCTCAGTCTCCAGCTGGGCAGCTCGAACCTTGTGTTGGGCAAGTAAAACAGTGGCAGGAAGCTGAGACTGCTCCTGGAGAAACACGAGGAATTTATGAGAATTAAAAGCATGTCAAAAGAGCTTCATTAAGAACCTTTTGCTCAGAGAACACAGGCGCCTACCAATCATTCATCGCTGTATCTAGATAACCATCAGCAAATAGTGCTTTCAGGCAACCTGCCACTGTCCTGAAGCAAGCTTTATTAGCCCAGTCCTAGCACTGTATGAAAGGCCGTTTCTGCACCACGTTCACCTCTATTAAATACAAGGTCAGAAGTTTTGGTTTCTTCAGAAGTGTTGCCTCAGAAGGAAAAATCTAAGAACACACGCTTGGAAAAATTAAGGAGGTAAGAAAGAGAGACAACTGAAACAGGTGAGACAGAACAGGATAAAGCAGGTATGGAAAATGAACAAATAAATGCTGCGTGTGCATACAGCCATGGATGTCAAAGCTCTGGAGCTTTTTCTCAGAGGGAGGTAAGAGCTGATCTCATCTGCCAACAAACAGGCCCTGTGCCTTAAACAAACAAACACACAGCTTAACCTGCTATCTGCGATGGTCCTTCAGAAGGCCGCTCTGCAGGAACAATAACTTCCAAAAGCCCTCGGCTCAAAACAATGGTGCCAAAAGGCTTTGGAATCACAGTGAGAACAATGTAACCCACAGCACAATGACCGCTAATAAGCTCTTAATGATCTCACAGCCAGGAACCCTCAGGCTGGCAGTGTGTGCCAAAGTATGTGCATCAGACAGAGTACCTGCCATGATGCGACACCTTCTTTGCTTGTATTTTGCATCACCAGACATGTCATTCTATGTAAATATGTATACATGCATCTCTCACCAGTTCATCCAGCAGAGCCTGTTTGTTCTTCCTCTTGGCCTGCAGCTGTCTCTGCTCCTCCTGCAGCACCTCCAGCCTCCGCTGCTCGTTGCTCTGCTGCTCCAGAAGCAGCAGCTCCTCCAGCTCCTCCTGCTCTCGCGTCTGAGGAGGAGAAAGAAACAGAAACTTGAAAAGAACCTGTAACATCACTTGTGGTTGAGTTCTCACAAGTCTCAAGTCTGACCAGTTTTAGGAAGCAGGCATGAAGTAGTCAGTGTTTATTTTGGAGCTTAATAAAATTACACTTACAAGCTTCGCCTTATTTCTCTGGATGATGTCTCTGTTTTCTTTCTGGTACTGCTCCATCCGCAGCTTGGTGTTCTCCACATCAATGTTGTTTGTCAGGTTGTACACTGCATGCAACAAAAAGAAAAATGAATCAAACCTTTAGTCAAACAAATGCATCAATGAGGTATAAAAATTCACTTTAGTTGTGTCCAATTAAAATAACATTTAAAACACTGCATTTCTGTGAAGGGGGAAAAAAAAATCAAAGATTTGGATTAAGACATTCAAAAAAGTGTCAGATAATTGAACGCATCGATCTATTTATATTATTTGATGTTGCTGCTGCAGCCATCGTGTATATAGAACTGTATCATAAATGGCTTCAGACTGAGTTACAAGGCTTTCTGCTGGTCTTATTAATTGTGTTCCGATGTAGTATTTGAATATGCTGAAAATTAATGTTTTGTTTGCTCATCATTAAAAAATTGACATCAGTTGCCTGAAATGAGTTGCAGAATTTTGTGATTTCACAGTATGTTGCTATTGCAAACCTGTAAAGAAAGGACAAGTTGAAAACTGATGTTTTAAAAGTTTTTACAAAAAGGCAATATCAGCAAAAGCAAGTGACGAACCTGGATCTATTTTAATTAGATTTAAGCACTTTGTTACTAACGGCCTGTCACAAAAGACTATTTCTTCTCGTGTTTTGACACAAAAAAAGGATTAAAGTTCAAACTGATGATTCCCCCAAAAGTACTAAAATCTTGACAGCTGAAGAATAGTGCATCTCTCATTTCCCAATTTTTAAAGCCGCATTAAGTAATTTGAAAAACAAAATAGCTCATGCCTCTTAACAATATTCTAACATAGTATAGCTATAAATATATTGTGGCAATTACAAAAAAGGACGTAAATTAATATTGTGGTTCTCTCGCAGTTCTCTAAAAACCTCAGCCAATCTCACGTTTCGGACCGAAAGCAACTATTGGACAATTCAGTTGTCTGTCTCGCTGAAGTGCCGCACTTCCACGGATCCTCCATTCATGCACACTGGCGCATTTTGAAGCTGAACATCCCGGAAGTGAGACGAGAAACGGCCTGCTGCTACCGCTTCAATTTTAGGAAAAATAACAGAGCCCCAAAAAGAAAAACACTTTTTCAGCTAGCAGAAAACAAAAAATGTTTGGATGTAGAATGAGGAAAAACCAGGGTGAACATTGGCGTAGAGCAGTGGTTCCCAGTTAGTGGGAGGATTGGGATTTTTGCCGACGGGAGGACCAAGGACCAAGCGGAAAGCAGCCGCTCCAGCTGAAGCCTGTTCCCGCTGTCACTCATCCGGCTGTAAACAGTCTCACGTGCTAACCGGTGTTTAGCTCGTTCACCAGGAGTCCGTGTTCATCTGCTGGTAAGATATTAACATGTTGGTTGGTTGTTCTGCCGGAGTCACGTCAGCTAGACTAATATCAGAGGTTCCTTTATGTTAAAGTTTGTAACTGTGAGCAGCGTGTGCCCGCGAGTTAGTCAAAGGACCACCCGACCCTCTGTCTGGACCTCCTCCTCCATCAGAAACTCAGACTCTCCTCCTTCAGACTCTAAACCACTGACCTCCTCACAGCTGACTGCTCAGACACCTTCCATTTATTATAGTAGCCTGGTAGTAATATTTCCTCTATTATTTTATGATAAACTATGTATTAGAATTAATATGTTCATATTATGTCATGGCTGCATGGTGGCGCAGTTGGTTAGCACTGTTGCCTCGCAGCAAGGAGGTCGTGGGTTCGCGTCCCGGCTCTGCGGCCTCTCTGCGTGGAGTTTGCATGTTCTCCCCGTGCGTGCGTGGGTTTCCTCCGGGTACTCCGGTTTCCTCCCACAGTCCAAAGACATGACTGTCAGGCTAATTGGGCTGGTAGATTGTCCTTAGGTGTGAGTGGGTGCGTGGTTGTTTGTCTCGTTCGTCTCTGTGTGGCCCTGCGATGGACTGGCGACCCGTCCAGGGTGTCCCCCGCCTCTCGCCCCTTGACCGCTGGAGATAGGCGCCAGCTCCCCCCGCGACCCTCTGTGGAGGACTAAGCGGTTACAGAAAATGGATGGATGGATATTATGTCATTGTTTTAATCATTTAGGTGGCTTTGAGTTTTAAAAGCACATTATAAATGCAGAGTCTCAACAACAGATTTTTAATCGGCTTAATGCCAAAGAGATTGACTCTTTCAATCTATTTAATTTTTTTTATTTATTATTTGTGTGTTGAAAGCAACAACGTTTTTAAAAAAACATCAATAAAGGTTTGTGGGGGGGGAATAAAACTTCAGATTACAAATCTGTTCCTCAAACAGTGAGAGTCCAGTCAGTGAGAAGAGGATCAATAAAGGCTTATTATTTTCTTATTTATTCATCCATATCGTTAAATTACACATAATAAGCCTTTAGGCCATGGCGGACTCCGATCCGGATCAGACCCAGATCCAGATCCAGGTCTGTCCGGACCACGCGGGCAAAACCGGTCCCCGGTCAGGAGAAACGTGCGCGTTTGGAGACGCTCAAACGCTACCGCGGGCCCGCGATAAGCTCGCGCACTTGTCACGCACCCTTCCATTGAACTAGACCTGCTCGGACCTGGGTTCAGCTTGGAGGGTGCGGCCGGGCCCTGAACCAGTCGCGCGTCGCGGTCCTTGGTAGAGTTCAGGCAGAAAACCGGCCATGCTCTGTGTCAGCCAGGCATGGACGGACTCTCTATGAGCGTTTCCTGTCTCTGTCCCGACACTTTGGTCTGACCGGTCCGTTACACTATAGATCAGCAGGCCCACTGACACCGTTTAAACCTTCTGACGGTCAGAGCGTCCTATCCCACTGATTATTTTCTACAAAGAAAGACTCCTCCTCACTTTGGCTGTAGGAGGAAAGGTACGGTTATCTGGTCACCAGTCCGACCAGTGAGTAACACAGCTGTGTTCACATCTGTCATCATAATAAAATGATGTCTTTCTGACAAGAGCTGGAGCTTAAAATTTGGCCAATAAACAATTTTAACACTAAAAACATGCACTCTGTCAATGACTTTATCCGGCTTTAACTTTGATTTCAGACTCGCGTTAAATACTGATCTTTAAAACGTTTTACTAACATGATGCAGAGCCCTGCATGCTGTAACATGGATAATAGAATTAACTAATTATTTGTAAAAACTATGAAAACAGGGTGAGCCTTAAACAGTTAAAGGGAGGCAAACCTCTGCTGAGGTCCTGACAGATCCATGTGATTTAGTGTTAAAATAGTTTAATTAGACATCATGTTTCTTATTGGTCATTTGATCAAACTTCAAAGGTTGATTTACATCCTGAAACCTGGAGTTAAACTTGATCAGAAACAGCTGAATTGATTTAATGTTTTTAATTTAACATTGTTAATAATAATAATAATAATAATAATGGAATGGATTTATAAAGCACCTTTCCGGACACCCAAAGCTCTTCACAGAAGATCCATTATTCATTCTCACTCTGTTGGTGGTAAACTACGACAGACGTCTGTAGTCACAGCTGCCCTGGGTCAGTCTGACAGAAGAGAGGCTGCCATTCTGACCATCAGCCCTTCTGACCACCACCAACATTCACACACTGTTCTTCTAGTATTGTGACTAAACTTTAGTAACTTTTTCACTGGTATTTAAATGCTTTGGCTAACATTAGTTTCTTTTCCTAAGTGTCATTCTGCTCATATTGAGAAACAAAGCTGTTAAAATGACCGCCCCCCCACCTGCCCCAAGCCAGTTGTGTCCCCCCCACCTCTGGGATCAAAATTTCGTCCCTGGGTCCCTCATTGCTTACACTCTACGATAGCGCCACAGAATAACAAGACTCTCTGTTTCCTATCAGACAGACAGAAGATTTGCTATCCTTCGTTAGGCCTGGGAACTATCTGTTACTATGGCATCCTGCTCTGCTCTGCTCGCAAGGCCAGGAGATCTCCCTCCCCCAGACCTGTTGTAAATCTCACACCAAACCTGATTAGACTGAAACTCTAAAGCAGGGGTGCCCAAAGTGGGGCCCGCGGGCCAAAGTTGGCCCGCCGATTATTTAATTTGGCCCTCCTGGCCCTTTGTGGAGAACCCTGGATGCTGGGTGAACAATGACCAGTAATCCAGAAACTCACTGTTTCCCTCAGCCAATTCAGCGTTACGTGAACAGGCCCAATGACTCTATATTGGGCTTCATGAAGCCCTCATTCATGGTGCCAATAAAATCTTCAAAATGTCACAATTTAAAATCAAAATTGAAATACAAGTAACTACAAGGGACATTTAGAGTAGATTTATGCACGCATGTACATTTGCACACTTTATAAAACCACAAAGAGTTATAGTTTGTCAATATATGTAATATCCCATGAGCCTTTGCTGCTGGACCAGACCGGATCAAACTTGCTCCAAGTTCACGGGTTGCTAGGCTGCCTGCTAGCCTAAGCAGCTATTATCAACATGGAGCGTCGTCCTCAGTAGCACACAGACAAAAGGCATTTTAAAAAATGCTGGGAGGAAGACTAATTTTTACAGATATCAATGGTAAAGCGGACTGCCTTATTTGTAACCAGTCTGTTGCTGTACTCAAGGAGTATAATATTCATCGTCACTACGAGACAAAGCATGCAGGATTTTCACAATGCAAAGGTGATGCCCAAAACAAAAAAGACCAGGGAGCTGCTAGCTGCTAGCACTACATATGATTACAAATAACAAAGTCAGTTGTTTGTTCTAAATGCCTATATGTGAGATATGTCATATTTTGAGTAATGTTCTTTAAACAGAAAGGATGGTTAAATAACTGCAAAATGAATAAAAGTAGTGTTCTATACTTTATCATTAGTATTTGTATTTTGTGTATTTGGCCCACGGCTCTCTGATATATTTTCATTTTGGCCCTCTGAAGGAAAAAGTTTGGGCACCCCTGCTCTAAAGTATAATGTTTTACCCTTAGATTTTGCTTTGCTCTATTCTACCGAAGTCCTAATACTATGTGAGTGTAGTTATTATGTTAGCGTAAATACTTACGTGAGTGTACAAACTATGTGAGTGTGCTCTACCATTACTTCCGTGATTTAGGATGCATAAATTAAAGTGTTGACCTCTGTATGTGTGAGTGCTCTCCTCTCCTGACCTCGATGTGAGTGTGTGTGTTTGTTCTATCTCCTGTGAGTGAGAGTGAACTATTCAGACTCCCAAATGTGTGAAGTGTTATCTTATTGTTCTTGATGTGAGTGAAGAACTTTGACTTCTTTGTGATATTTCTGTGAGTGTTCCTAACTATGTCTGATTATCTAAGTGAATACATGAGTACACATAATAACCCTTAGTCAAATGGTTAAACATAACATGCAGTTCTTCCTGTGTGGTGATAAATACAATCAAACAGTGACCCAAAGTGATTACATATAAACTCAGCCTTATATTAATTAATACATGATCATACAGACAACGTGAAACATATAATAACTCATAAAAGGTGATTTACCCATAAATGTGATAAATGTGATTAGCTCAATAAAACAGTGACCCCAAGAATGGTTATAACATGATTCTGTACACAACAATGTCTAAACAATACTTTATGGATGCCTGTTTCATAATTGGTAGAAGCTTCATTTGGATTATTCTTTCAGGTGTTCACAGGAACCAATTAATATTTAGTGTGACAGGCCACACCATGTCCAGTTCTCCTACATCCACACTAACAGCCCTCAGAGGGCTTCCAGTCAAGACTTGTTGTCATTAGCAGAAGTATTTCCTAATCCAGCACCCTGACTGCCTTAAAAAAACAGAGTTAAGTAGAAAACACAACATTTAGTGCTCCTACCGATGTCCTCCATTTGCTCCAGGTAATCATTATACTCTCTCAGGCTGGGGAAGTCAAACTCCCTCTTGTTGTAGCTGCAGAGAAACAAGAAAATTGGTGTCTTAAATGGTAGAACCCAATGAGAGCATAGACTCATCCATTCTATGAAACCATCTCTGAAAGCTGACTAACACATACACATTAGATGTCAATTAAGAGACTATAAAAATCCGATAAGATGGAGAGAAAGAGGGCAGGGAGGGGCTGCGAAGTAAAAATCTGGCAGAGAAAGAGCCTTCCCATTTGAGCCCCCTGGGGAGACTCATTGTCTACAAAACAAACAGCGTAATGATAAAGACAAAGGCAGCTTAAGAAGTGGGAGGAGGCATGGTATGACACATAAACAAACAACACCACACCCCTCGCCCTCATGGTCCCCCCTACTCACATTTTCATCACCTTCTTGCGGATCTCCACCTCCTTGTCGACAGTTGCGTCTTCGAAGAGCTGAACGCGAAAGTTGCTCTTCCTCAGAGGCGTGTCGCATTGCACGCAGTTACCCGAGCCACGCACAAACAGCATCTCCACGCAGTTCTCGCATCTGCACAGGACCACAAAAATCAAAATGCTGTTGAACCACCGCAGAATTTGCTTCAAGTCAGCATGTGTGTAGCCTCTGAGATACAATTTTCCGCAGGAAATTTCTGTATTTTATGCCTTGAAGTCATCATCAGGCATATTCAGTGATAATGAGGCATAAGAATATTTCCTCTGAGTGCTCAATGATGGCTGGGATTACAATCGGAATGTCGATTAGGCTGCTTCGCACTCTCAGACCAGAGGAAATTAGTCCAACACCCCATCAGCTGAGTGTCTGTCTGCACTAGAAAAACATTTACTTTATTGTAATTTCAACAAACCTTAACCATTCTGTCACAATGCACACCATGAAAAAAAGATCCTGTTCATGTAAAGCAGGAACTCTTGAGAGAAGCACAAAGAAGCTGCACTACGAAGAGGTTAAGTCCTCATTTTGGGGTAATTGTTGGTGAAAAATCTGTTTAATGGATTTATAAGACCGTAGACGAAGCAGCATGATGAGTTTTTCAGCTGGCCTTTATGTTCTCATATGAATCTTTACCCCTGATTAGTGTCTAACCCAGCACAGACAATTTAAAACCATGATGTGGAACTACAGGTCAAACCCAGGTCTAAACTGGAAGGTTCACTTCATGAACTACAGCAGCAAACTCCATGGCAACCATTAAGTGTTCCTACCTGAGGGCACAGTCCTGAGTTTAGTCATCAATCACACCTTTATGCAGGTAGGCGTTTACCCATCAGTCACACTCCACTGAGGAGTGGACACCACAGACAATGGTAATGTCCCTTTGTCTCCCCTGATGGGGAGGAGAGCCTGGATAAACGTTTGCACAGCACACTCTTTTAATTAAGTCTCCATGGAGCTTTATTTCCACAGGAATCCACCTTCCAGCTCATGACCACCTTCACAAAATATGGACATCTGGTTTTCTAATGGCGCCGTGTGCTTTTAAGACACTACTCAGGATAAAATAGAGCAAAGTTGAGGGGGAAAGGCAGATTTTTCAGTAAACGGCGCTGATGGTACAATTGAGTCACTTCTTTCCAAAACTGACAAGGGCCAAGTGAAAAGTTAGTCAGAAAAAGAAC
This sequence comes from Callopanchax toddi, assembly GCA_006937965.1. NCBI lineage: Eukaryota > Metazoa > Chordata > Actinopteri > Cyprinodontiformes > Nothobranchiidae > Callopanchax > Callopanchax toddi. Next base: position 2,087,261 of record SSNR01000028.1, on the reverse strand, counting down.
AACAATGACAAAGTCGGGCAGAAAAATATTTCACTTCATCAGCAAACACACCAAAAAAAAAGAAAAAAAGAAGAAGAAAAAAAAACAGCTAAAGAAGAAAGTGCAGAGATGAGGGATTTGGCTGTTTACACCTAACGCTTCCAATAAGGGTCAAACAAACCCAACCTGCCAAGTCCGACGCCAAGCGTTTGCTCTTCTACAGCAGCAGCATAAAGCAGAAATACTATCATGTGTCAGTTCAGCTTGGCCATAATGAAGCAGCAATACTGAAAATGAAAGATGAATGACAGAAACATGTGTGCTGTCCAGTTGGTGCTTCGGAGTGTAAGGAGCCCCCGCTCAAGTGCGTCCTGGAAGAGGCAGATGTTCGCCATGGCCTCAGGCTACCAGAGATCTATAGGCCTCACCATATGGAGGTAGATGGAGGGATTCAGCTTGTTTCCACAGGCCCACAAAGAGCCCATTCATCAACACGGGGCAAGGAGTGGGGCGTAGCTTGCCCCCTGCCCCATAAATGGACCACACAACAAAACTCTCTGAAGGGCAAATCCTGTGTAACTGTAGAGCAAAGAGGTGACCATCTGAAATGGAAGGAGGAGACTTTTAGAGTCATTTTTCCTAATGTCTGTTTGGTTTTATAATAAAAGAGGGACACAGAAGCGTCTCTAGTCATTACAACACTTCTTTACTTCACATAAAGAAAAGGCATTAAAGTGAACAGAGGGACGACTAAAGCAGCTTGCCATTTCTGTGTCCCAAGGCAGTTGTTGCTGACTGAGAGCTTCTGACTCCTCCCTTTCTCACCTGTCCCGCTCAGAGCTCCAGGCTCCTATCTCTCTATCTGCAGCTGTCAGCAGGTCAGAGGAGGGGGTGCTAATAGGAAGGTAAACAGGGTCCTGGCTCAGCAAAGACACGCCGCCACCAACACAACACACCCTGTAGCGACACAGCCTGCATCATGTCCTTTTGCAGGAAAGCACAACAACAGTAGACAAGATCACATACAGCTCATGATATTCCCAAACCTAAACTTCAACTTTCAGAAACTCTGTGTATACTTCCTTGTTGTTTATAAATAAACTGTTTTTGAAATGTTACTGGCCAATATGTAAGTAATGATGAGAGTGTCACTACTTTATATTAACCTTAAAACATAATGCAGAAAGATGTTTATCCTGAGGAGTATTTGTAAGCTCCCCAAAGACCCACCTCTAATCTCCGCCTGAGCTTTGCTTAAGTGCATTCTATGTCAAACACCAAAGGGTTAGGGTTAGGGTTCTGGTGTCACCCTGCAAAAGTAATAAATAACTAACATCTAATGCCCGTGGTGACAGCCATCCAGAATGTGCTGTTATGGAGTTTAAATTTAGATGCACGGAGGAGCTTGATGAAGCAACGCACCGCCAAATGTTTATCAGCTCAGACTCAAACACAACAAAGAGGCAAGTGGATCACTAATGGTTAAAGTATTTTTAAAAGTGCAGAAATTTTAGTTTTTTTATTGTTGACGAGTTATTGAAACTAAAAAACGCTTAATCAAGGACTAAGGTGATCAATTCAAAGCATTTTAAAATAAAGCACATTTTACATTAAGGAAAGGAAATCAATCAATGACACTAAGTGATGACTAGCTTATATTTTGCTTGATCACATATTAAAGCGGCTCTCTGGAGCATTTTTCTCTGTATCAAAGTTTTCTAAATGTTTTAAATGATATTTCAGGTCTAAACTATGATCTATGGGTTGAGTTCCACAACATCTGTCATTCTGATGAAGACCCTCCTTCCTCCTAGAGACCCCTTTCCATTATTTCTTGCCGCCGACATTTTTTAGCCAATGAAATTCAAATGTCTGCATTCTCTCAACATGCACGCGCATCGACCAAACCTGTACCAGTAGGGGGCGCTGTTGTACAGGACGCTCCGTGTGTTTCTCTGTTTGCGTCTCAGCCTCACGGCTCATTTCTACTAAAAACCTACCCATTCTCCAGCTAAAGATGGATTTATTTTATTTTTAAACCTTTCACCTCACAGAATGGCAAGGCTTGACAGGGTTACGCGTTTATTTTGGTCACAAAGTTTATCCAGGGCCGAGTCAAGTTCAGCTTCAGAGTCCAGCAGCAGCTCTCTGCTAACAGAGCTAATATCAGAAGCAGCAGGGACAGAGAGGGCTCTTCAGACCCTCGTAGTATTGTTGGAATAAGAGTTGTGAACTGTGAGTGATTAAACCCTACACATTGAGCTGTACAGTTCATGCCCGCAACGTATATGCACCATGTGCACGCGCGCACACGCGACCGGACGCGCGTGTCGAGATGTTTTGAGGAGGAGCCTTTGGACGCTAGATTCAAAAACTGCTCTCTTGATGAAATCCTCCAGAATGCGGCTTTAATGAAGTGATATTTTTCTTGATGATTTTTTTAGCTCATTAAACTGCAGTTGGATCAATAGGACAGCAAACCGAGCCAGTATTAGGATAACAGTGTTACTCCGAGGAATGAATTTGATATATTCTGAGGTTGTCCATTGTTCTCCAATAACAGCCACGTTTCCTTTGGCTTTATTATCCATTCACTGACTTGTTTTCTTTAGAGTTTTTTTTTATATCTCAAATCAATAACTCTAAAATTGAAACATATCTTCAATCTCCAGCAGAATCCTAGACTGCTCCATAAGAAGAGTTCTACACAAAGTATCAAAATATCAGTTTGAGGGAACAGCACTTTCCAAGTGTTGCATAAATTTACTCTCACACCGACTCTGCAGGAACAAATCCAAGGTGACCTGGGTGAGGAGGACATCACTCCAAACTGCTTCATTGCAGAATCATTTTAATTTTCTGTGCGTATCCAACCAGAGGCAGCCAGTTATGAGCCCACTGACCCGATGACAAAGCACAACCACTTCCTGGTGGGGTGGGTCAATAAATGCACAGGGTTGAAAATGTTGCACTCCTCAGGCCACCACCTCATGAAAAACATATTCCTTTCCTTTAACTATTGAGGGTTTTGAAAAACAAAAATGAACAAGAGTTCACATAAAGATGACACCTCTGTAACTGTAATTATGTTAGCTTTTCCTTTCATTAGTCACACATAATCAGAAAATAAATTTATGGTTGTGCCATTAAACAGTTTAGGAATTATTAAAATGAGCTCTGCAGTAACCAGTTTCAGCTCGTAAATCAGAGTTACAAACTGAATTCATCTGGCAGGTGATCAATTGGAATGAGATTTACTAGAAAACGATAACTCAATTTGGCACAAAGAGACACGTTAGTCAAGCTTTAACAATGCAATAAAAACAAAGTGAATATCAGACTTGACTTGTTGCACTCTTAAGAAATCACTATTATGATTTATTTATCATTTATATGCATGATATGAAAAACTCCAACAAGATGCAAACATACAAAACATGAACGTGTCACTATAAGATTTTAAGGACTGATCATCTTTCAAATCTGACTGAAGCACCATGTTTTCAACCTTCACATTTAAAATGTTTAAATGGTCTTCGTGTAACACCAGTAAGTTTTATATTTTAAGATAAACTAAAACATACAGATGACTCCACTTTAGCAGTGGCATCAAACTTATTCTTAGTTTTATAAAAAACAACTATTACTTTGATTTTAATAATATTTATGACTTTGCTTTATTATTTTAAATCATTATCACAGTTGCTATACTCTGATTTGATATACTTATTATTAGACTTTTGTAATACATTCTGTTGTTTTGATGTTTGGTTTAACTGTAAAGCACTTTGGTCAGTTTTATTTGTTGTAAACAAAACTGTTTTTGATGGGTCTGCTAGCAGTGCTCAGAATTATCAGACATTTGATAAACAATACAACGTCCCTCCAGCTTTAGGAGTGGGATTTTATCTAATTTATACTTATAGTTTCTTTAGAGCTTTCTTGTGTAGTTCGGTGGTTTTACGCAGTTTTAAAATAAAGTTGCCATGTATTGTTTTGGAGAAATTAGCTGCATTATTTCTGTGTTTTCAGCTGATAAATGAATACTCACAGCGTGTGTCCGCAGACGTTCACCATCAACTTCAGCGACGGATTCCTGTATTTGGTTGTTTTGCATCTCGGACAGCCCTGGTCGTCCATTTCTGCCTCAAACACACAAAGTTGCAAGTTTTAGAAGAAGATGCTACCATCCAAAAGCTCCTCTGTCACTTCCAAAGCGACGAACCGCTGCGTTACACTGTAAGCGGTCCGATGGGAAACACGTCAACACATTTTGGTTCCTATTTCATTATCGCTCCTCTGGTCGTGTTGCAGATATGTATGAAGTAAACAGCTGAGTAGCTGTTATTTAGATATAATGTATATAAAATCGATTACATATTTTCATGCTGGAATACTTGCATGTATTCCAACTTGAACTGAAACAAAATTGAAAGCTTCCAGATATTGTTTTCTATAGTTTCTGACATCATGCAGCTTCAGTTTGGAGATTTATATTGTTGTGGAAAAAATAATATTCTTTATTTCTGAGCAACAGAAGAGCAACATGTTCTGCAAATTGGGCTGCACATTTATTAAAAGTGTTATAAAAATAATTTAACTGGCAAATCAGATATTTTAGATGCTCAATAAATTTTGACAGTGGTCATACTTATAATGCAAATTTTCTGAAAGAAGATTTGATTAAGTTAATTAGCTTTAAAGTGTTTAATTCAGTTCAGAATAGCTCATCACAATTAATTAAGTCTCTTTTTTAAAGACTTTTTGTGTCATTCAAAAAAACCCACACAGGACTAAAAAAATATCAGAATTATTTCTTTTTTACTGTCTTTACCTTTATTTTCATTAAAGATGTTTTGTTGTGAGGTTCAAACAAACTGTTATAAATTCATTATAGGAGGAAATGTTCACCATAACATGTTTCTACAGAGGAGTGACCTTTGAATGCATGTTGCTTCATAAAGTGACTTTAAAAAGACTGTTTTAGAAACTTGAAGCAACACGCCCGCCTCATGTGCAAAATGCTCTGATTTAGCATAAATGTGAAGTTGTTTCTGCTTATTCCTCTTGCCAAATGAACCGATCAGGCACCGCTGCAGGGAACTGGGTGCTTGTTCTGACTTGATCCAAAGTGCGGATGACTTGTGATCATTTAAAAATCAACACAGTCACATAAACTAAATCTGGATCTGTGATTACATTTTTTTTTAGATATTTGCAGCTATATGTTTTTATTATTGAGGCAAGTGACCAAAACTGGATTTCAAAGTGCGTAAAATGATTGAAAAAAAATGTAGGTTGTGTCATTGAACGAGTTTAATATTTCAAACAAAATCAATTTACGCTCTTTTTCTAAACGCTTTCTTCCTTGATTTCAGACAGAAACGATACCAATTCTCCCAGGATGATTTCCCCCATGGATTTCCTCATCGTGAGGGAATAAAACCACTTTTGTGCATACCTACATGCTGCAAAGCACTGAGAATATAGACGAAAAGAATGTCCCGTTCCCACGATCCCGATACCTTGCACAGGTGAGCCACGGGAATAAAAGCCTACTGGAAGTTACATGACTGACAGCTGGAAGCCAAACATTCGAGTATGAATCCCGCTCGCTCCTCCCTCGTGGGGCCTTCGGCGGCCAATAGCGTGGCTCTCCTGCAGATAGACCCCAGTGTGTCTCCCTTCAGCTCCAGTCCCCGCAGAGTAAAAGTCACGTTGGAAGGAAAAGGGGAGAGAGATATCTACTTACAGCTGCTGTCAGATATCCGATCGCGTTCGCATGGCGAGGAGGTAACCTGATCGAGCTGGGAGGAGTGACTCTACCAGGGAAGGCTTGAACAAAAAAAAATGTCTTCTTCTTCTGCCGGAGAGGTCACAATACCAAATGACATCAAGAGGGAAAATGTGAAGGACGTGGATACGCGGGAGTGCATCAAGCTTGTGGCGCTGGACGCGGCGGAGCTGTCCATGGAGCGCGCGACTCCCAACACTGACGCGGTGCGCACGGAACTGTTGGTGAGCGCCGCTTCCTCTCTGGCTTTCTCCCCGGAGCAAGTGGCGTGCGTCTGCGAAGCTTTACAGCAGGGAGGCAACGTGGACCGGCTGGCGAGGTTCCTGTGGTCCCTGCCCCAGAGCGACCTGCTACGCGGCAACGAAAGCATCCTCAAAGCCCAAGCCCTGGTTGCTTTCCACCAGGCGCGGTACCAGGAGCTGTACAGTATTTTGGAAAACCACAATTTTAGCCCGTCAAACCACACCTTTCTGCAAGATTTGTGGTACAAGGCCCGGTACACCGAGGCGGAGAAGGCGCGGGGGAGACCTCTGGGCGCCGTGGATAAGTATCGTATCCGGAGAAAGTACCCTCTCCCCAGGACTATCTGGGACGGCGAGGAGACTGTTTATTGTTTCAAGGAGAGGTCGCGAAACGCGCTGAAGGATCTCTATAATCAGAATAGGTACCCGTCTCCAGCCGAGAAAAGAAATCTCGCCAAGATAACAGGACTCTCCTTGACCCAGGTCAGCAACTGGTTCAAAAACAGGAGGCAGAGGGACAGGAACCCGTCGGAAGCGCAATCAAAGAGGTGAGAACAAAAGGGACACGCTGCGGACTTTTTTATTAATTCCCATACATTTTTACCATCACCAAAATACTCTTTGCGTAAAAGACGCATGAAAATTATCTAAAATCACTCAAATTTGAAACTTTTTACATTAAAAATGGTCATAGTTTGCGCACCTATCGATGATTTCCAATGTCTATATTTCATAGCATCCTGCCTGAACTCGTTTATTGAATGAATTTTTAAATTATTAACTGTTTATAGTTGCGAAACCCAAAAAAAGAGGCTTAGGAGCACGTTTTTAGTGTTTTGAAATATGAAGCTGTTGCCATTCGGATCCGGTTTCAAGCGAAGCGGAGCAAAGAGTCATGGAAACCATACAGGCAACAAAATCACCCAAAGCCGACGTGACTCAGAGGGGTGACAAACTGGGATAAAAGAGCTCAGAATGAGACTCAGAGTGGGTTCGTCCTGTGTGTCTGCTCGTGAACACACATGTGCGTGCGTGTTTCAGATCACATAAATCATTTCAATGATCACCTTTTTTCCTCTGGGACCAAAGAGAGCCTCGGAGCTTCCATCAGCTCCTGTTTTATTTCATGATCCTCCACTCAAACAGGCTGAGATGTGAAGGCTGTTCTTTCATGTTTCTCTCTGTGAACTAAGATGACGCAAACCTGGTGGAGGTGACCCCTCTGTCTCCTGCTCAAACGCACGTGCACGCTGACGCGCACACAAGCGCGGCATTGTGGAATTTATTTTAGATTGACATAAATATTTTATTTAATTGTATTAAAATGTTTATACCATGTGAATTTCTTATTATTTTTAAAGTTTTTTTTGAAACGTTGTTTCAGCTGTTTTAATCAATCTTTTTAAAACGAATAAATAAATTAGCTGCTACATCAATGATATTTTGTAAAACTGATCCCTCTTATTTAAAAAAAAACAATTTTAAACATTTTAAACTGGCATTTAAAAGCAGCACAAATAAACCCCTGAACCATTTGTTCTGTTGGCAGTTTGTCACACCAGAATTTATTGCGCCAAATGGTCACACGGTTGTCGATTGGTTGTCAGAGTTCCTCATGAGGAGGGCTTCACAAACACAGCCTGTTTTCTAAAGGGGTAGAACAAATGTGAGTTTGGCTCTAGCCTCTTCTAAAGGCAAATTATTCAAATAAATGACCTAAAAGTGTTCAGTTCTTCCCCCCAAACTGTCAGAGGAACACTTTAGAAATGTAGTTTTTTTCATTCTGACTTTGAGGTAACAACAGATTTTATAGTTTATTTTACTTTTCTTGTATTTTGTAACAAAGAATCTTTTCTCTGCTTTTTTCTTTCCAGTGAATCTGATGGGAACCACAGCACAGAGGACGAGTCCAGTAAAGGCCAGGAGGAGCTGTCCCCTCGTCCTCTCTCCAACTCTTCAGATGGAGTCATAACACATGGGAGCCTCCCGATTCAAACAGGACCTTTGGACAGTGGGGTCGTCATCCAGCAGATCGGGGACATCAAGATGTCCCCTGGATCCAGCAGCGGCCTCTACAATGGAAGCCTGGTAACCAGTAACACTTCCTCCACCGTGTTTCACAACGGTGGCTCGTCGTACCTCCACTCACCTGGAAACATCCTCTTCAATGGGCTCAATTTGGGTATCCAGCCCCTGGCGTTCAACCCTCTGAGGACGCCTGGTGGGGTGCTGCTGGGGGGCTCTGGGGCAGACTTACAGATGCAGACTGGACAGGAGAAAGGACTGGGAGGTGCTGAGGAATCCACCTTGCAGTACACCTCGTACTCTGGGTGTGTGAACGGGGCTGAGGTGAAGCTGGAGGGGGTTCACGTCCAAAACGGAGGCTCCTCCGTTCTCACGTTTAGCTCACCATCAGGCGCTCTGCAGGTGGGCGGCTACAGTCTGGTCCAGTTACCTGGTGGTGTCTCTGACAACGATGGCAGCTCATTACTCAGCAGTGATGCAGGTCTTCCTCCCTTGCAGCTTTCTTCTGCGTCATCGTCCTCAACAATTACACAAGGTGGGTTCAGGAAATAAAATCCTACTTGAAAATGATAACTTTAATGTCCAAATTCCATAAATGTGCAAATTTAAATTAGAGGCTTTAACTCTTGTAATCAGCTCATAATTGTTTGCTGCTAATAATAAAACCTTTACTCTGTTTGAGGATTTAAATTAAATGTGATCTTATAACAAAAGATCACATTTTAAGCTATAAAGTTATATCCTTTTTTTCCAGTTTCCTAACGGGGCAACATTGCGTGTTACATGTTGCCCGTCTCAGGTGGTTTGTCAACAAGTCTCTTCTCCTCACACCCAGTCCATCTAAGCTTCGATGCCACACACAACACAGAGATGAAGAACACACACGTGTAAATATTTATAGAAATGGTGGTCCTTTTAGAAGCTCATAGATGAAAAAAAAAACAAATCCTGAAGTCACCATCACTCATCATCATTACACTCTTGATCTCTAGAGCAGAGACTGGAAATGTGTTTCAGCAGCTAAGAAATGCATTCACATGGGAATAAGCACTTAATCTGACATAAAGCAGAGAATCTAGACCAGAATGACGAAGAAACGAAAAAAATCTGGAGCCTGCCATGCGAGTCCTGGCTGGCTACATTCGTTTTAAAGTGCTCATGGTGTGTGAGACATGCAGCAGCTATTTGGAGGCCAAGATCTGCTGTAAAAGAAGCAGCGAGAAGTTTTAAAGGGATTTGCTAATATATTGATCTGCTGTATTTCTACAGGCAACATGTCTCTGAATAATATAGCAGTGAGCTCCTCCAGTGACGACTCATTCCAGCAGCAGGACAAGCTGACCATGACGTCTCTGCACCACAGTACTGTCCTGTACAGCATGAACAACGGCCAGACGTCCATCAAGAAGGAGCCTCTGGAGGGGGGGGTCTACTCCTCGTACCACCACGGGCTCCACATGGACGCCAGTGGTCAGATCAGCTACACTGATCCCAACTCTGATGAGATTTCCTCCAGCCACGGCGCCACCTCCACCACCAAGGTCACCGCTGTCAGCTCGTCCAGCCCCGAGTCCGACGTCTACACCACCCTCACCAACAGCAACCCCCTGATGGCGCAAACAGACCTCAACAGTCACCACCTCCAGCCCACAGAGTACCTCAGTACCCACGAGGTGCCAGGAGGGGCCCCATCCTCACACCTGATGGGGCCAGGCATGAACAGCGACTATATGAACCTTACAGAGGACAAGGTGGATGACTCAGGGTCAGGGGGCATGAACGAAATGGTGCGAGCGATGTGCAGCGAGATGGAGGCTGCAGACGGGAAGGAGCTAGCCAAACTACAGACAGTGCAGATGGATGAGGACATGTCCGACCTCTAGCCTCATACCTCCCAAACGCACTCACGTTCACCTGAGCAGTGATACGATGAATATTTTTACTCTTTTGTGTGTGAGTGTGAGTGTGTGTGTGTGTGTGTGTGTGGTTTTTTTAGCCAATAATTTCCTTTAAATTATTTGCTTTTATTTGACTTTTATGATACACTCTTGTTAGAGAGGAGCCACGTGGACGGGCTTGATCAGTTTGTCATGAAAATATTTTAAAAGCCTGTCATATTTAAAGTGAAAAAAAATCCCCATTTGTGAGATGAGACATTTCGACTCGCTAACAGAAGTAGATGCTGTACGCGCTTGAGCCTTGTTTTAATGTGCATTTTTATAGCCAACACCTGCTACTTCCTGTTGAGAGGATTTGATCTGCAGAAGCAGGTGCTGGAATGCCTGGAGTCACATGACCGGGATGTTCCTCCAAAACTAAATGCGTCATCTGGGTCAAACCAAAAAGGTCATTCTGTGGAGGGGAAAGAGGGGGGGAGAGAGCCTCTATGGAAGCAGTCAGTTATCAGCTTTACTGAAGGATTGCAGAGAAATAGTGAATAAAAAACATAAAGTTACTGATTTGGGGGGAAGAAAACATTTTTTTTAAGTGTCCTTCAGTATAAGCACTTTAATCTCCCTCAACACCTCTCAAAAGTACTGCTTTTTGTGCTTTTTATCCTATAAAACAAATTAGAAACCTTGAATGTGGGAAAAGAGTGAAGAAGATTGTGCCTTTCTGCTACTAAAAACACTCAACGGCATTGGTCTGTTTTGGCTTTTGCACTACCACGATGACATTACAATGTTTCAAACACAACCTCTATGTTGAAAAGGTTTGTCATGTGTGACACACCCCAAACAATGCACACTATTGCAGCAATGGCTCCTATTTCAAGTCTCATCATCAGCCCCGTGAGGTCGAGGCATAAATGATGATCAAGTATGTCTTTCATTGTGAGTTGTTTATAATGCTGCAACCGACGTGATGATACTGTACTATATCATGTTTCACTTTGACCTCCAAATGTTCACGATCATGAATATTTTTCTAAGGATTTTGAAAAGTCCATAAAATGAAGGGAAAAGGTCTAAATGCAACTATGAGGAATTTCTGTTTCCCCCCCACATCTAACAGTATTTCTCTTTTTCATTGGCCTCATGGCGTTTTGAACACGAGTGCCTTTTGCATTTGTTGTGTGGGCAACAATAAAAGCCAGTGATCAGAAAGCAGCTTCAGAGATTTACCACCTCTGCTGGCACATTTTGTTCAGCGTCACACAAAAAGAGCACGAAGCCCATTTGTCAAACCGGTCTGCTCTAGTTTCAGGAGCCGAACTTCTTCATGTCGTACCGTAAGAGCAGATTTCAACCATCACATGCATCCATCATGTCAGAGTGGAGCCTTCAGTGAAAGCTTCCTCAGTGCTTTAATGTCATAAACCAAAAATTACAAGCAAAAAGGTTTTTTTTTTATCTTAGTTTGAATTATATGTTTGTTATCTGAAATTATGTGAATGTATTTTTCTAAATCCGTGTACTGCAATAAAAGTTTATATTTATAAAAATGTAAAACAGGCTGTTTTTAATTCTTTGTGGTGAAATGTGCTTTAAGATGAGTGATAACGATACAGAATTATGCTTTTAGTGATGCAGTATGCCTGTCAGGAATTTATGACAGACAAAAAGCACATGTCCTTCCAAGATTTAAAAGTCCCATGTAGTCAGGGGGTGGGCGGGGGGGGGGGGGGGGGGGGGGGGGGGGGGGGGGGGACTGGACGCTGTAATCCAGCAAGTCTGCTGCAGCTTTCAGCAAACCTGCTGTGATCGTTTGCACATGTCCGGCAACCTGGAGTTCATTAGGCCTCCTTTTCTCATCTCAGCCCCTGTAATTCAAATAAACAGCAATGAGATTTCCAGAAGTAAAGCTCCTTTTGGGTGGGGGGTCTGAAAGCTCACCACAGTTCAGTCCAACCCAAAGGTTTTTTCCCCCCTAAAACACAGGCCAAACCCCACCACTCCCCTACCTCAACATTTGGGACAAATGAATCCGAAGTGCAGTCACTCACTCAGTCCAGAAACAAAAGAGCCTCAGCTCCTCTCACGCTTTCAGGGAATTCTCTGTAAATTTGTAAATTTCCACCCCTGCAGGAACCCTACCAAAAACGACGTGCAGGGAATTTTACTTTAAGGCTGCAGAGACAGGACTTCTATATGATCCAACCAATGACCTGAATAAACAGAAGCTGTTTGTCTGTGCTCACTGTTGGAGCACAAAGAAAGAGGGAGGAAAAAAATGTCAGAGTCTTACGGGAAAGGGAGGGAGAGGCAGGCGACCGGGATAAAGTTACCTGTGCACAGGTGACCTCGTCGCCATGGGCAGTGGATTAGCTGATTGTTGGGTATCGGGTAACTCCTCCTGTAATATTGAAGAGGGTGAAAACAGCTTTGTTGGAGCCCAGAACAATATCCCATTTGCAGCAAGAGCACATAGGTTTTTGGATCTCACGGGGAGGGGGGCTGGAGGAAACTCCAAATTCTACCTTTGTGTATTGTGTCCATGAATTGGACAGAACACGGGTTGTTTTTTCTATTGGACTCTCTCCAGTGAGTAAAACAACTTAAAATCAGACTTTTCTTTCAGCACTAAACATCCCTGTCTATATTTTGTCCACAATTTAAAACACACAGCGTAAAACGTACGTGAGTACGCCGTAAAAGAGAGGGAACTCCCCCAGAACTCTGGCCTTATTAAAAACACTGACCTCTGATCCTTCAGATGGTTTCAAAGCTGACATTTAATGCGGCGCAGCAGACTGCAAGCCGCATGTAACATGACCTGGTGAGCAAGGTACTCCGCCACTCTACGTCCCACTAATGAGAGGGCAAAGGTCAGCGGGTATACCAGCCGGCTACAGACCCACCACTTCTGACCGAGCTGGTCCTGAAACTGTGTTTTCTACTCGTCTCTGCTGCGGAGAAAAAGCGGTGTGCACGTCTGCTGTTGTCCATCACACAGATGACAGATTTGTCCTGGATGATGAGGACAGAAAACTTAAGGGACACACAAGGCAGCAGCTGTGAGGCAGCAGTGGTTGGAGGTATTTCCCAAAGAGAAGAAGAAGAAGAAAAACACCCCCTGAAACAGGAGCTCTGTGAGCGCTGAAGAGACCAGAGGATCACACACACACACACACACACACACACACACACACACACACACACACACACACACACACACACACACACACACACACACACACACACACACACACACACACACACACACACACACACACACACACACACACACTGATGCACAACTGTGAGACAACAACTCATCCTTCTCAGGAGGAGTTACAGTCTGACTTGTGTGACAGTACTGTCACAGCGCCCCCTTCCTGCCAGAAGACAAACGGCAGGTGCGATTTAAATCCCCTCATATTGTTTGTTTATCTGTTTGTTTATTTACCCAGAAAAATGAGATTCTTTAAAACAAATGTCCTCATCTACACACCCGAGGTGTGTTTACCGAACTGTAAAAGCCGAGGTCTTAATTGCATATTTGTGGAGGTGGTCCTCAGAGGAAATGATTTGGATGGGGGAGGCAGCCGCGGCGCACTTGTACCAGGTCTAATTTTCCAACATGACAGGAAACTCTGTTAAGCTGATAATTGCAGCTCCAATTTCATTTAACTCACTCATGTCAACAGTTGTGTTTTGTTTTTGAGGGAAGGAGCTGCTTTCCCCTCCCTCACCACCAAATAAAGCTCGGTTTAATCAAAGACACATTGTGGAGACGTCCTAAATTTACTGCCAAATAAAAGGTTTACAAAATTCTTCAAATGCCTCCCAGTAAATAAAAATTAAAAAAAAAATCTTAAAATTTATTTTTTGAGTCTTTAAAAAAATAAGAAATAATTTGCCCCAAAGGAAAATAACATTAAATTAAAAATTCTTCTCTTGATTTTACTGTAAAATGAATGGAATAACTTTGTTCCAGTGAAAACAGCTGAAATCCCACTTTGGATTCACTTTGGAGTGAAAACCATCTGTTCTCTGGGCCAGTGGTCGTTTCACTTTTCCTCCATATTCTCCAGAAAAAATAAACCCTGCAGCGGGGAAGGCGGACTTTTTGATGATGACATTTTTATGAAGTGTTTTTCATCGTTTTTAGTTGAGCTTTTTCTTGCTCAGTGGTCTGATGTCTCTCTCCTCTCTTATTTCTCTGATGGACTGGAGAGAGAAAAAAATCCCCCGTAATTCAGGTCCAGATTAAATTAGCGGTGTGTGTGTAGGTAGGCTGGATTTATATAAACAGGGTACGTTTTCAATGTGAAAACACTCGACATCTAAGAATTACGTGCGCAAAAATCCCTTAAGGGGTCAAAATAAATGAATCAAGTCTGCCTTTAAGTCTATTTGGTAAAGGGGGTGAAGAATGATCGCCTAAGTATTGCTTTACTTGTCGGGTTATGAGGAGCCCACTGGCCGTGGCACAGGAGGAGGAGGAGGAGGAGGAGGAGAGTTCACATCTTGAAATAATCTCGCCCCCCGGGCTGCTCGGGTTAAAGGAGGAGGCGCAGCGCAATGTGGTAGAGATATTAGAGAAACCCGAGAGCCGCTCATCAGACAGCTCATTTACTGAAGCACTGAGGTTTTACACAGGCCGAGAGCTGCCCAGGACCCGGCCTGTGGCTCCAACTCAGCCTCCGCATTCCATATAGAACACATAGAATATCACTCTTATTAAAAACACTAGAATAAATTCATTTTCATGTTGTTCTCTATTTACCACCTTTCTGTGAGGTACTTATTTTAAAGAAAGGAAATAACATTATTCTAAGGTGTGTTAGTGAAATTTCCTGTAGCTTAACTTCAACACCAGCAGGAAGGAAATTTTAGTTAATCTGAATTTTTTTTCTAAAACAATAAAGCTCTTGTGTTGAAATGTTTCTTCTATTTTATTATAATTATTATTCTTATTAGGTAATGCAAACATTAGAACATAAACTGAAACATAGCTGAAATTACGAGCTTGTTTTTGCCACATTTATAAGAAGCTTCTTGCTCAAATTTCAGGTTTTAGTCATCTTTAAAAAATAACTCCTGATTGATTTTAAAAAATAACTTCAGATTGATTTTTCAAAGTAAAAACCTCCTCCATAAAACACTGAAAGAGAGTTTAGTTTCAGAGTTTGGTGCAGATTAAGAAATTTGATCTACGAAGCCCAAACCAGCAACTGCACCACCAAGAACTGGTGTCGCTCAGAACTCATTTACTAATGGATTGGTTTAGTGTTTCAGCCCACAGAAAACACTGGAGCCAGTGTGGTGCCCGTCTAATCTCTGAAATATAAATGTAGAGACAACAGGCGGAGGAGCTCTCAGACATGCCTGATGACGCAGAAATACAACTGGAGAGGCTCGACTCTTTCTCCCTCACCAGTTTCTAACGGACTCACACAATTATGAACTGAAATTTAAAAAAAAATCTAAATGTGTAACTGTAAAGAAAAGTTAGATTATAATTGATTAAGTGGAGTGTTTGCCCAATTTGCAAACTGCAGTTGAACACACACGCACGCGCTCACGCACACACACACTTAAGTGGCTGATTTCCTACTGGTGGTCTATGGCCCATAACTCGTCTGGCAGGTAGTATAGGTTGCTCATAAATAGGCGCGTAATGGCACATAATGGACCCAACTCTCTTCGGAACTTATTAGATTAAATCACCTCATAAAATAAACAGCTTCTTTAATTAATCGAGTATACAACAACAACAAAAGTCAGTATATCTGTTTTCCAGCTGATGGTCTTTATAACAGGACAGAAAGACAACTTCTAAATAGTGAAATAGCACAAAAATAATCAAAACACCCACTGTTTTTATAATATGACTACTTTCTTTGTAAAATTTTCTTTAAACAGCTTTTACTCCCTACTTTAAGTATAAATGCATATCTTTGTGACCCTTTAAATTGGAGTAAACTTTCCAAACTTCTGCGCTCGCGTCAGACATGTGGAAAAGAATGGCACGCTTTATGATGTTTCACCTTTTTCAGCCGATATTCAGAGCGTATGGTTTTTTTAGGGCTCTGTAATAATTGATTAGTGTTTAGGTGCTCGTCTGCTCCCTCAGCTGAAGCGGGAGAGGGACTGTGGGGGCGGGAGGTGGGAGCGCTCCTATTTCAGCCCCTGACGCACTGCCTCTGGGGAGGAAACGGAGCTGCAAACTCAGTCCTGCTCTGCTGTACAGGGTGCAGGGCAGAGGGAGAGCCAATCACCGAAACGCACAGGCTCCCTTTAAGCCTGACATATCTCCAACAGGAACAAATTGTCCCAACAATCAACATCCCAATCTGCTGCGCGCATCAGGAGGTTGGAGAGGAGTGGACATATACAGGCCCGCTCTGCGCGGACGGACTGCACCGGATTGCGCCGCGACAACAAGCTTTAAAACACAACTAATCGCGTTGGATATCACTGTTTTTTTGTCGGAGGAGTGAACTCGAACATCATGTCAATATTACCGTCCTTCGGGTTCACGCAGGAGCAAGTGGCGTGCGTTTGCGAGGTGCTGCAGCAGGGAGGAAATCTGGAGAGGCTCGGCCGCTTCCTGTGGTCTCTGCCCGCCTGCGATCACCTCCACAAGAACGAAAGCGTCCTCAAAGCCAAGGCGGTGGTCGCCTTTCATCGGGGGAACTTCAGAGAGCTGTATAAGATCCTGGAGAGTCACCAGTTTTCTCCGCACAACCACCCGAAGCTGCAGCAGCTGTGGCTGAAGGCGCACTACGTGGAGGCGGAGAAGCTGCGCGGCCGGCCGCTCGGTGCCGTCGGGAAGTACCGGGTGCGGAGGAAATTCCCGCTGCCCCGCACGATCTGGGACGGCGAGGAGACCAGCTACTGCTTTAAGGAGAAGTCCAGGGGAGTCCTGAGAGAGTGGTACACGCACAACCCCTATCCATCCCCACGGGAGAAGAGGGAGCTGGCTGAGGCCACGGGACTGACCACGACACAGGTCAGCAACTGGTTCAAAAACAGACGGCAGAGGGACAGAGCCGCAGAGGCGAAGGAGAGGTACGTTCAGCTGTCACGCTTCTAACAAAGAGTCTTTATTTAAGCTACAGAAGGTTGGACGTGTCAGGAAATGTTTTCAGAACAAATCAGAAGGCGAGGAAACGATTTAAAGGTGTTTTAGTATGAACATTTCAGAGAAAAGTAAACATGTAAATAAAACAGAGTTAAAATGTGTTGAACTGTTTGGATTTTATTTTACCTGAACTGATTTTGTTTTTATTCTCAGAATAAATCACAATATTTTGGTTATTTCTATATTGTTTATATATTGTTTAGGGGGTTGTGCACACACATTCTATTAGAATAAAACAGCTGGGTTTTTTTCTCAGAAATATCAGGATAAAAAACAATTCAAAATTTTCAAAAACAAAATCAAATAAACATCTAAATCATATGAAATACTTCGCTTTTCGCAGCATGTCTTTTTTTATATTTTTAACCCCATAACGTCCCTTCCTTGTGAGATTTATTCCCCTGATTATTCCTTGTTGTCTTCTGCAGAGAGAACAGTGAAAACAACAACGCAGGCGGAAACAAACAGAACCAGCTCTCCCCTCTGGATGGAGGAAAGTCTCTCATGTCCAGTTCGGAGGACGAGTTTTCTCCACCTCAGAGTCCCGACCAGAACTCAGCGCTTTTGCTTCAGGGCAACATGAGCCACCCTGGGGCCTCCTCTTACCCCATGTCCGGCCTGGGGGCCCCACAGCCGGTGCACGGCATGCACGGACACCCACACCAACTGCAGGACTCCTTGTTGGGACCTCTAACCTCCAGTCTTGTGGATTTGGGCTCTTAAAGAAGCTGATTATTATATTTCACGAAACCAGAAAAAAAAAAAAAACCTCGAAGAGAACTGATAACTGTATCAGATTGAACACATGTATGAAATATTGTAGCCTCCTTATTATATAGACTGACTTATCTGTCGTTAAATTTTGGTTAGAACTAATAATGCGCTTAATCCACATCAGCCCCTCGTTTCTCCTGCAGATGAAAACAAACAGGACTTTGGTGGAACTCGGTGAAAACAGGATTAATTACTTGCTTAATTTATGATATTTTGTTAAAACAAAGACAAAAATATAGAAACCTCCTGCGATGGAAACTAAGAAGTAACGTTTTCATTAGAATCATGGTAATTAGTTTCCAATAAAACTAAAGTAATGCGTTTGTCTCTGTGTTCTTTGTGAATTTAAAGTAAAAACAAAACAAAAACAAAAAAACACACAATACATTTCGGTCCTTTTTATTTCAGATGTTATAAATAACTCTGAACCTGAAATAAATTGTGTAATTTTCTTGAATTTTCTGTTTTTAAGAAATTTATTTGAATGAACTTTAAAACATGTAAAAAAAAATCTAATGAAGTAAACAAATCCACGTTGGTGGGATTTAAATGAAACTCCCTTCTTTTTCATCATAAACAAAAAGTTATAAAATGACATTTAGATTCACCCAGACAGCTGTCTGTCCACAGGAACCAGCTCCAATGGAAACCCTCTAACGTTTGGCTACACGTGATTTTTTACATTATTATTATTATTTGCGCCATTTTTAGCCCGAGTGCTGCGGATCGTTGGCTTTTTTGTTGCCATGTTTTCTTTTCTCTTTCCGAGAGTTTGCTCTGTAGGTTCCGGGCCATGGGAAATATCCAGATCCCACTTTAAACCAGGACTGGATTTAAAAGAAAAAAAATATTAGAAAAATTCTCCCAAGACAAAAATATATCAAAGGTGATTATAGTTATGTGAATTATATAATAAAATGTGCAACAACAACAAGAAGAACAACAATAACAACAACAACAACAACAACAACAACATAATAATAATAATAATAATAATAATAATAATAATAATAATAATAATAATAATAATAGATTTTGGTGCAGACAGCTCTGTGCCCCCCCCCCCCACCCCCTCCAACAGCTCTCTTCTCAGCTCATGTCAGAGTAAATTGTTTTGAGCAGAGAGCACCGAGGATTTCCTGAGCATAATCTGAAACAGTTGCTGTTTGCCTCACTGCCTGATTGCGAAGATTGCAGGGCTTCAGGGGCTGCAGCAGCCACAGCCTCAGTGGAAGAACCTGGAGGTATTCTGCATCTAGAAGCCTCACTTTTTCCTCTTTAAGGGAAAAAAGAATCCTCCTGATCCATCATTTCAGCTTTTCTTCTGTTGTGTCCTGAAAACCCTCTATCAGTAAAGTTTTATTCATTAGTATTGTTAATAATTCTTTATTGAATATATTAATGATGGGAGAAGGGAGACAACACAAACGTTTACAGCATCCTGTGTTTATGTGACTCAGATCAGGCTGAACACTGAATCCTCTTTTCCTAACTCGATACAGGATTTGTATTTTAATTTTAAAAAATGCTAAACTTAGCATTAAGAGTGTATAACATAAAGTTTATGGAAACAAATGTAATAATTGAAGTGAGAATGAGGAAGAGGGGCAAAGGAATACTAAAGGGAGTTATTGATAATTTAAAAAAAGTTTAAATTATGTTCAAATTTAATATGTAATGAATTGTATTAGATCATTTTATTTGCACTATAAATTTAATTATGAGTTTTTTAAATGTACAAAACCATTTCAGACACATAAATCAGAAAAAAGATAAGCAGTGATAAAAAGATAAGCAGTGATAAAAACTGTGACGTATAAAGTGATCCTAACTCAGTTTAGATTATACAGTAAAAAATGATAAAGAAATATTTTGATTATCTTTCTTTTATAAACTAAAATAACTTGATATATGTCCACTCCTTGACTTTTATCATATTATATATGTATACTTTAGTGTTTTATCTAACTTTGTTATTTCCCAGATGGAATCAGAGATCCTTAAATTCTGAGAACAGCATGTTTCTATCACCAGGTTCAAGATGTGTCTAAATATTCACAAATTAACCAACAGGTGACCAAAGCTCCTCGTACCTGTTAATCTAACAACAACAACGTGGCCAGCTGAGCACAGACACAGTGGGGATCAAACAGACTCTGAACCACATGGCAGCCAGCGTCGCCTCGGAAACTCTGAGCATTTCTAATCAAGACTATTCTTCACTTCCAGCTGGGACCGACTTCATTTATTTATCTGCTGTTTTTGTCTCATCAGTCGAGCAACAAGTGCAAGGCCTGATCCAGCCTATAGGAGACAAAAGATGGAGGTAACGTCAGCCTGAAGCAGGCCGCTGCCAGTAACAACAGCTGCTGATGGCAAACAGAGTGCGAGTCATCAAAAGGGTATTTCGTTTGTCAGAGGTGTAAGTGGCAGTGGCTCTAAATCAACAGCAGGAAGGGGCCTGACGTGTGCAAATAAACATGGAGAGTGTAGCCCACATGAGCCTGACTGAGCCGTATACCTTCTCTGGCTTTCAGAGTGTGTGAACGTCAGACAAGGACAAAATCCAGAGGTGGGGGATTTTCTGGTTAAAGTGCCTGTCTGCATGGTCTGCTGCCTGCAGGTAGTTTTACTGAGGCTGCTGCAGGTATCCACGGAAGGGTGCAAGTGTGTGTGTGTGTGTGTGTGTGTGTGTGTGTGTGTGTGTCAGAGGAGAGGGGAGGAGTGGGGGTTAGGCGAGTGATGAGGGACAAAAGGATCTTTTCAGGTCTGCCTCAGAGGGGTGGAGGTGGTGGTGGAGGGGGGCAGAGAGATTTTCTTACCAATGATGCATGGATCTGACAATGATCCTGCCTGGATGAACCCAGGGGCGTGTGTGTGTGTGTGTGTGTGCGTGTGCGTGTGTGTGTGTGTGTGTGTGCGCGTGTGTGTGTGTGTTCCAGAAATATTTTTAAAGAAAGTAAAACTGACCAAAGTGACTCTCATATTAAATAGTTGCATTATGTAAATTTTACACCATCCTGCTTTCAAAAACAGTCTTGGGGCTGCAAGCCAAAGACAGCCTCCTCTCTCAGGAGCAGGAAGCCATTCAGGAAGCTTCTATGTGACAGAGCTGAAAGAAATATTTACCTCCTTCTTCCAGTCCTCTGAGTGATGCATGACCTGAAGTTCAGACAGCAGGAGGAGGAGGAGGAGGAGGAGGGAAGAGAAAACTCAGGAGACAAACCTTAAATATCAAGGTGTTAAATAGCATGTTATGTGTCAAATGAAGGCCAGCATCGCATCCAATGAAGGGGAAGTGTTGCAATGTCTTACAAAGGAGGAAAAACAGAAGACAAGATAAGACGTGCGTAAACTGTCAATAAAGGTCTTCCATAGAAGAAAAATGTCCAGGAGGCACAAGCTCACATAACCAGTCCTCGCTGAGACAAAACCCAGCTCTGGTTTCTGAGAATATTTTTGGAGGTTGAAGAGAAAGATGATAGTGGCTGGTCTCATTAGAGTATCTTCAACTTGAGATGGCTTTTAAAAAAACTTTTGTGAAATCTAAATGTCACTTTTCAACATGATAAATGAGTCTTGGGAAGTACAGAGGTTTCACAAAAAAATTAATTAAAATGGGATGAATGACATCATTATATAATAAATGTTCTGGTGAATGAGTAAAGCATAAAAACTGTTACCAAACTAAATCATTCAGATCATAGGAAAAATTACACAAACTGACTTTCTTCAAAGTAATTATTTAGATTATTGATTTGATTTTTGATTATTGATATTAGATTTGAATTATATTTTGATTATTATTATTATTATTGGTGATTATTTTGCCTATTATCAACAGATTCAATGAAAAAGTTTGTTTGCTTCCTAATCTAATAGAAAAACAGCCTGAAACCTAATGAAACCACTACTGAAATACACAGGAAAGGTGAAATAATCTTCCTAATTAGTCATTTCCACTTTAGCTCAGTGAACTCTTCAATTAGATATAAAAACTAAAATGTGCTCTAGTGGTTGACCTGCTGGTTAAAGGGTTAAAAAGGTCACTCAGACAGGACTGTGGGATTTAACCAGTAATAATATTAATGAGTTTAGTGTATTTGCAGCATTAGAAATGTATAGTTTGTGTGTATGTAGGGGATGATTTAAGTCAAAATAATATCAGTTACAATCTATGGGTGTGTTTCGTAGCAGCCTTACGAGTGAATAATGGACGCTTTAGTCAGGATTTTGTTTTCTGAAAATCAGATTTTTAGCTTGATTTGAACTTCTCTTTCTTTAAACATTTATATGTCCAAAGATAGACTATGTGCAATTAGACTCTAAAATATGTATTTAACAAACACATTATTATTATTATTTTTCAAAATTACATATTATGAAAATATTAGTGTCAGTCCACACATTGCCAGTGAGAGGCAGTGTGTAGAATAAAACGTCCAAGATGATGGCTTATGTACAAGAATACCACCAACAGCATGAAAACAGCTTTAGAACAGAAGTCTAGTGACTAAATGAAAGGGTTGGAGTTTTTATATTACAGTAATTCAGATAATATTTTACCGTTTTAAAAGTCTGATACAAAAATCCATTTGAAAACCTACTTAAAACCATCATGTTCACAGAACAGCCGTGGAATAAACAGACTGATTTAGAAAAACAACAGGTGAGAAGATTATGAGTCAAAATCACCATCATGAGTCAACCTCAGACCCTGAGTTCAGGGATTTCCATTTACAGCAGATTCAGAAAACTTCAAGCAAGAATAAACTTTCAGTATTTTAATACTTAAAGGGTTATTATTATATTATCCAACCATTGCTCTGTTTTCTCTCTCGTGTTTTTTCTGCTCATCAGTGGATTCAGATCCATTAAGACTGTGAAGTTAAGGTCAATTTTATTTGTCCAAAAGGTGGTTTAGTGTCATTTCATTGAATCAGGATGCTACCAGATTACAAGTTAGCTCTAACGTCTTCTGTATTTACACAGATTCCTGCCACACTGGAGGATGTTTATACGTTTTAAATATCTTAGAGTTTGGTGCCTCTCAAGGATGATTTATTATTTTTAATGAATTTGCTTATAAAGAGAAGCATCGTTTTATCTGTAACTGCTCTGTTTTCCATCACTTATTTTTCTATTTGATCCTTATCTTTTCCTTGACTTTTATAGATTCAATCAATCAATCAAAACCTTAATTTATCCAGGAATCAAACTCACTGAGATTAAAAATCTTTTTTCCAAGAGTGCCCTGGCCAAGAATAGCAGCAAGATACGTTTTTCCAGACACACACATACAAAGAACGAGGTTATAAAATACATAAAAATGGTTTTAAAAAATAAAAAAATCAACAGTCAATTTAAAATCTAAAGTCACCAATAAATATCAATCATAAAATGCTATCATAAAAGATTTCAAAATGACTTAAAATTCCATCATTCAAAAGGGGTTAAGAACTCTCATAGAAGTGAACTCAATAAAACAATCAAGTCAAACATCTACAGCCAGACGACTCTCCTTTCTTAGAACGCTCCTTATTCATCAGTGTTGTTTAAATAAACTGACTGCGTTAGCCATTTTATTCATTTTCCTGATATGCTTAATATATCCACACTAAATGGCTTTTCAATCACTGTGTTTATTTTAAGTGTATTCATAGAGACTTTTGCCGAGATATTCTCAAACTTTTTCTTCACAGCTGCAGTCATTCATTCACTTGTAGAGAAACATTTATTCCTGTGGTAAAATGCACATTTTATTATAATACTGTTTCAGGTGCAGACATAAAATATTATTATTATTCCAATGAACACTTTTACTGAGCAAAAAGTATCACTGCTACAGCTTTAAAACAGTCAAATAAGCTTAGAGATATTCTATGTATGCTGAAAAATGATCATTGTATGTCATGTTTTCAAAACACATACAGCAATCATTATTGTTATTCATCAGATTAATAATAGATATTCTACAAAACAACTTGCATTAATGATTCCAAAGCATATTGCTGGAAAAATATAATAAAATTTAAATGTTTAAAGGTAAGGAATGTCACATCACACAGTATATTTTTATAATATTTATTTTGCCTCTGAGCTGCAGCAAACCTTTCAGTTTTGATGCAATAGAATGTTTTAAAAGTTTTCACTAAGAATTGAATGAACCCTTTTATTCTGATAGTTATTTTTCATAAACATCACCACACCTGTTGATGTGCCATCGTAGATAACTTAAAGAATGACACTGAAAAGCACTTTGGCTTTTTTTAATAACAGATTTATTATTAGACCCCAAAACAATGACAAATTAGCATTTTCATGAAGCATCGCAAATGTTTTCTTTCATGTTTTTAAACCTTTTTAAAAGAAGCTCCTTTATATCAGAGACACTAATCATGTTTATTCATTTCAGACGTCTTTTTTTTCCCAAAGCAACTACCTGCAGGCACGTTGTGATCTAAACCAAATAGTCTGCAGACAAATCTTTTTTATTTTCTAACCCTTCTCAAAACTCCTGACATTCAACAACTATTTCATATTTTCTAAGAATCTACAAGAAATGCTTGTTTTTGTGCTTTTGAGCATCTTTAAAAGAATGAAACATAACATCATCATTTGATAACTCTTCTACTCTGCTTGTTTTTCAGGGTCCTGGTCGAGCTGAGAAGGACCCACAGGTCAACGCTCTGCTCAGCCTCTCTGGGGCTTTTGAGGCGTGGTCTGGGCAGCAGACACAACAAGAGGAAGCGGTATGCGATATGGGATAATGAAATCTATCTCTCTCTCCCGAGGGCCATCACCTCACCTATTCTGAAGCTCACAACTAGCTCAAGTAACCAGTCGCCCCCTCAACAGGATTCAAAACCCCCACTGTGCCCAAACCACTGCTCCCCTTCACAAGCAGCTGTATGAAGTGTTTGCCTATGGCGGAGAGTGACATCAGCTCAAATCTGAGCTGCCATCTTTCCCCCTCCTTGGTCTTCATCTTCATTCTGCAGGGTGGGATAAAATACCCGTCTTGGTTCCACTGAGGAAAAAAAAAGAAGAGAGAAAACATTCAGGAAATGAAAGTTGTAATGTGATCCTCTGTGTTCCAAACGTCTCCCTGAGCAGGGACAAAAGGCCCAGAGAAGAGCTGCCGGGACTGTTTTAGCCTCAAAAAGAGTGTCAGGGGGCAAACTGATAAAAGTGGAATGGAGAATTAGAAAGATAATATCAAGATGTGCAGAGATTTAGAGATAGAGATGTACAGTGATGAGAAAAGAAGGATGACCTCCTCTGTTTAGAGGCTGTTGTGCTCCTGCAGCCCACAGAGTCTCACTGATATGCAACAAGCAAAATAAACCTCCAATTCCAGGCTTGCTGCATATTTTCTCCTCAGGAAAAACTTTTCTGACTCTTTCTGGTCTATGTTCTCAAGATGATGACAGTGAGACAAAAAATGACAAATGGTAGAAAATGTTGAAGTATTGCTGCAAGAAACAGTAAACATGCATCAGTGAGCGTAAAGTCAGTTTGGTGAAGTCTGGGCCGAGGCTGATGACTGGAGCATCCTGGCAGCAGAGAGAGAGTGAAATGTTCTCTGGGTCCTCTCTCTGCTGACTGGTGCATTTGCAGGATGGTGTCAGTGGGTGGTGGTAATTACCAGGCTCTCTCTGAGTTAACGCTACACCAACGTGCCGTCAGCTCTGGTATGCCAGTTAAGCTCCGTTATTAGGCTCAGAGCTGCCACTGGACAGAAGGCCAGCAGACCCAGAGTCAGAGGTTCTGTCTTATCTTACACATCACGACTGATAAATTAAGATTTCTCTTTTTACAAACTACAGGCTGGTAAAATGTTTGGATTTGATCACATGTTTGTGATGTGTAAAAGCTGTAATTTTGCACAGAGATGCTGTCAGCACACTCCAGCAGGATGATTAAGGTTTACAAGAAACCTGTATTTGGAGTTTAAAAGATTTTACTCATCAAAGAAGAAACAAAACAAAACAGAAAATCCCTCTCATCATCCCAGAGTCTCCAATCAGACTGCTGGAGAGAAAACAGGAACATCTTCAATATTTCTTTTTTATAAATAAAACTTGTTCTTTTAAATGGCTTAATTTGAGGATTTTCCCAACTGCTTTGCATAAATGACAGTGTTAGGTGAAACCTCATTTTCTCAAATGATGATGTTTAGTGCAAATTTATGATGTTTTATTAAAAAGAAATGAAGAGAAACATCGCAACACCCGAAAGAGAAAGCATGAATTTAAGAGCACCAACAGAGTGACTGTTTGTAAAAGTTATTAGATGATTTATAGTGCATAAAGAATAAAGTTCACACAAAACATCAAATTATTTCAATAAATAAGTTTTTATGATGCAGTCCAGATGTGTTAGTTGCTTTGAATTATTGTTCTTATTTTGAATTTGACATCAAATAAAACAACACCAAACCATATTTTAATTACAACAGTAGCTCTCAGCTTCCTCTTCAGGCTTCAAACTGACTTCAGGTCAGATCTTAAACTCACTAAAGAAGTCCTGAACTGTTGAGTCAAAATCTTGATTCAAAATATTTACTGACAATTTAACTTCTTATTATCAAAGCAGAATATTTTGAGCTATGTGACAACGTGTGAACAGTCAAATTTTTAAAAATCCATAATCTGCATATTTTATGCTAGTGAAGGTTCTCAGCCATCCAGGTCATGATAATCCAAAAAAGGGTTTTAAATAAAGGCAACTGGACTTATTGGACTTATGGACTCGGATGAGCAGTGAAACGTCTTTAAAGAACCAAATAAGTCCGGTTGCCTTCATTTAAAACCCTTTTTTGGACTTCATATTTTAATGTGTGACCTGTTTTCCATGGAAAATTTATAAATTATAATAAAAAAAATTAGCAAATATGTTATTTACTGTTTTTAATCACTTTTATGCAGAATTTACAATTGATAGTTTCAGTGTAAAAGAAAAAGGTCAGGAATAAAGGGATTGGAACAGATGACAGACTTTTTTTTCTTTTCCTTTTTTAAGTGCTCTGCATGGTCTAAAGCCAGATGTTTATTGGTCCTTCATTTTTTCAGTGTAAACTAAGCATGTTAATTATGTATGACATTATTTAACCCTTTTAAAGACAGGTGTTCAATACATGGTCGCTTTAAGTTGCAACCATTAAGTTAGTGGGGACTGAAGACTTTCAAAAAGTTATTTAAATAGAATTTTATTCCTATTTTTTAAAAAATATTCTCAAATAATTTTGATTTTTTTTTTTTTTTTTTTTAAGTTTCAGGTTCATGCTGCAAATCAAGATTTTAAACGTTCACTCTTCCGTATTACAATGAATGTGTATTAATGCCATCAGGACTCTGCAGAAGAGCTGAGACCTAGAAGAGAAACTAATTTAAAATAAAACATGAGCTGAATGGTAAATGTGCTTCCCTCTCTGTGTCTTGGGAGTTTGTCAGGTTTGTGTGAACTATGTGAACCAAGAGCAGGACTGAGAAAGACTCAAGGTGCTGAACTTAAACTTGGCAACAGCTGCAGAAACTGGAGACCAGATAGTTTAAATTTAGACCTTTAAAATCCCAACTGGTGCCGTTCCTGCGCCTCAACACTTTCTTACACATGTACGTTCACACCCTGCTCTCAGTCATGCTGTACTCTCATTTACACCTGGGAATAAAACTCCTGAACCTGGAGCCAGTGTGTTTACAGGAGCAGTTGGGATTTCTATATGAAGGGTTTAATTATTCTGTTAGAAATTCAGAGTTTAACTAGATTAACCCTCCTTTGCTTTCAAGCAATAAGTTGTGAAGATGAAAAACGTTTTTATTATGTTTATTTTTTTTATATTAACGTGTTTAAATAGTTTTCTTTATTTTGTCTATTTCTCAGCCTTTTTAAATGAAACTAGACAGATGGGTTCGCTGGTTAATGACTGAGATGTTTTATCATCTGTGGCTCTTGGCTGCCATCTTGTGGCCAGAGATTATTACTACAAATTCATGTTTCACAAACACTGCAAGGGATTGGTCTTCCCTTTGACAGGAGCGTTCCCACGGGGCATTGAAAGAAAAAGCAAAGAAAATGTTTTTAATGGGTTTTTTTAAATTTTATATATATTTTTATAGGACATTCTTAGGCTTGAGAAGTTGGACGAAAAAAGAGTTGCCTCTTTAAAAAAAAAAACTAAATGTGCATAAAGAGTTGGGAATTGATATTTATCTGCAGGGTTGTCATTCAAAAAAATAATATTTGAAAAAATGTAAATATATTTGCAGCTCAAAGAAAACCAAATACTTTCTAAACCTAAATCCAGCCATGGTCACTGTTTCCATCTAGTGGTGAAAAACGGAATTTCACTGTATGACGAAATATTTTCTCTTAAAAAAAACAAAAGAAGCTGGAGGGGGAAACGCGCAGCAGAGTTTTTCTCTGTTAATCTCCATTATCTGGACCATGTTGTAAATGTATGTCAATTTCTTTGTTTTTTGTTGACAGCAGAAGCAGGAAACACACAAAACATCAGCTCATATTGTAAAATGCACCGCTGCATTAGAAAACTTATGCTTATTGTTTTCATGTGATTAATGGTTTTGCATTGTGAGAATCAATAGATACTTCAGGTAAAATGTGTCTAAATGACCTTCGGGATAAGGCAGATTGTTTGTTTGAACAAATCATGCATTTAGGTTTGTATTTTCTGCAAAGCAGCACAGAAATTGAAAACAACTATTTTATAAATGTGTCATGTACAAAATAATTTTCCTGCTTTCTTAAGAACTTATTAAAAAAACACAAGATGCCCTTCATCTGCCTCCCTCCATCTGCAGATTCACATTCCCCATCGATATCAGTAATCCCACAATGCACTGCGAGTGCAGTTTTTTTCCTCTTACAGCGTCTGTCAAAACATAAACGACTCACATACAATACCTACATCCAGCTGAAACACACTGAAGAAAAGCGACTGGTCGATTGGATGAAAGCAACTTGGAGATGGAACCGATTAATTTAAGCTATAATCACTGGGGACACATCTAAATGCTGCTCTGAAGCTCGTCTCTCTGCTGGGTCGGTCTGAGACTTGGTTAAAAAGATTAAGTGATCCAAACTTAGAAGTGCGGTGAATGAGGTGTTCGTTCTCTTGGAGGTGTTTTCTGCACAAACTAAACACAAACAGATAAATTTAAAAGAGGTGGATGAGAGAAATCAGCGGGTGAACAGGCAGAAGCGCTGACCATGGTGCTGAAAGGCCTGAGATTACATCCTGGTCCTCAGGGGTCACTATCCTGCATGCTCCAGCTGTTTCTCTGCTTCACCTGATTAGAGTCCATGTTTGACCAACAGGCTTCAGGGGAATTTGACCATTCAAAGCAGACAATGAAGCAGAGAACCATGGAACAGGCAGGATGGTGGCCCTAGAGGACCAAGATTCAACATCAACGACCCAGAAGAAGAGACTCTTTAGTGGCAGAAAAATGACTTCACTTTAAACTTTAGCTTTACCTAATTGCTTATTATCAACCTTCAAATTCATGTTGTAGAGATTTCACTGATAACCACTTGATGTTTTGGGAATTTTCATTTTTGTAAAGAAAATAAATATATAAAATGAAAATCAGGTAATTGCATTTTTTCCCATCTACTTTATTTTGTTTTTTATTAACGATATTGCAACAGTCATCTAATCGTGCGATTAAATAAATCAATATTAACAAATAATACATGCAGTAACCACCTGCAATACTTAGATCCTCCTCCAGAGGGCAGACTATCCGTATATTAGGATTCGAAATAGAAGGTTTTGGGGGTTTGGGGCTTCTCCTGGTAAAAAGAGCTCATAGAAACTTAGAAATGTGCGTCAGATATGAAACATTCGACATTAATAATGTTAAATAACTTTAACAGTCACATCATAGAGCAAAAGGTTTTTAAAAAATCTTTTTGAAATCAGCTCAAGTGAATGTCTTTGATTTTAGTTTAAAAAAACATCTTGTAAAGATTATATTCTTTAAAAATGTATATTTTTTGTTTTAAACACCTTATAAGACATGAATTAATGTTTAAAAATGTTATAAGATATTTTCATGTTCATATTCTATAACAGGGTTACTTTAATCCCATTTTATTTGATAAGTTATAATTATTTATTGATGTTTCGTAAACTGTCAACAGCTTAATTATATTAATATTTATTTATTACTCATGTATAAATGAAGTTTAATTGTAAAGGGGAACAATATATTTTAATAAGAATCTTTTTTTAAAGAAGTGAATTTGAATTGTGCAAATACATTTCATTTCTTTCTAGGTGGATATTATTTAAGGACAGTTTATCTGAACGGTTGTTGTGTCTTGAAGAAACCATTTCTTTAGTTGTTTCATTTATTTAAAAAATAATACACTAAATAACAAAGAGAACAACATTTATGTAAACAAACCTTTATTAGTTTCTTTGTGAGTTGTTTAGGTTTTGCCTGTTTCATCATGAAAAGGATGAATTAATAAAGTTTTCCAGCAGGTTAAATAAACCCTTTGAGACTCTCAATCATCATCCTCACAGTGTCGATCCATCTCCACCACGAGGGGGCGCAGTGACACGTGGTTCCCATCTTCTGCTCCTCATGTTGGCCATTGTTCCGCAAAGCTTTGACAACCTGAGCATCTATACACATGACATTGTATTGTTAGAGGAGAATGCTTCTGAGAAGGCTTTAAAAACCGTTTGTACAAAACAGAAACAAATACATCATATCCCCAAGGCTGTGGAGAGAAAATAGAATGCTTAAATGTATTATTTTGATATAAATCCATGGCCTTTCTCAATGATTTGGAAAAAAGAAGAAGAGAAGAAAGAAACCCAAAACTTTTGTCATCCAAAAAATATTTTGATTGCTTCTTTAAAAAAAAAAGAAATATCACAAAGTGAAATGTGATTTGACCTTGTAAACAACAAGCAGGATTACAAATAAATAAACAAAAAGTTGCTGAAGTGTGGACAGGATCTGGAGAAAGGTTTGTCTGAAAAAGGAAAAAGATTTCTGGATTGGAAACGTTTCTCTGGATTAGAGACATGATGTGTCAATTTTAATACAAAAATATAAAAAGATGATTCATAAAACTGCTTGTTTTTACTCCTGAGAGTATAGTTCATATACTTGGATGACACTTAGAATAAACATTAAATTACAAAACCAGCTTGTCTTCATTCAGAATTACTGTTAACCCTTTACCAGGAGATGCAAAGTCCCTTTTTTCTTTCCTTTTTTGCATTTTCTAAACATTTTGGGCATATAAAGGTCAAAATACAATAATAATAATAATATGAAAATAATAATATTGAGGTATAATAAAGCAATGTAATCATGTTTGCCATATTCCCCAATCTTTTTCCAGTTTATCTGAGTGCATGTTTTAAAAAAAAACAACTAAAGGTGCTCTAAAAGTGCTTGAAAAGGCTAATAGGTCAAAATCAATGCTGCATACGCATAATAGAGCGGTGAAATGAATAAAAACAGCTGAATCTGAGTAAAACATTATTTTCTGGCCTTCAAACTTGTACAATTTACTGTTATATGACCTAAAATGAGCAGTTGAGTGTTTACGGGTCAAAGGTGGAGAATGCAATAAGGGTGTATTTTTGAAGGAGGAAACATTTCTGAATAATAAAGTTCAGTATTATAGGGACGTCTTACAGTGCCAATAAAAACCGACACTTTTATTATTTGTAAGATTCTATCAGAGTTTGGTGTCTAAATGTGTTTGTACCGCAATTTAGTAAAAATGATCAGCATCTCAATTAAAACAAGCCATGTGCAACAATCATAAAGTGTCCCCATAATTTATGAAACAATAATATTTATAGAGACCAGATGAATGAAGCACGTCAGAGAAACAAATAATCCGTTTTTTAAAAGCAGCCTCAAAAAATGTTGATCCTAAATTTAAATGTTTTAATTTAGCCAAATATAAATTCTCTATTTGTTTTTGAGCTTCCATTACAAGGTGTTTTCTGGCATCAGACTCACGTGGAGGTGAGTTTGAGCAGGTTATCCTTTTTTATTAAGTGTAAATAAATTAAACAACATCAAAAATGCATTTAAAGGGTGTATCAGGTAAAAACGCGGCTCTTATTCAGTCAGATGTGCACCAACAGGAGCTCAGCAGACACGTTCAGTCTTTATAAACAAAACTGCGTCTGCCAGCTGAAAGACAGATTCAATCACAAAACAGAGCCAAGGCTGCAGCCTGCCCTTCATCACACATCACATCTAAAGAGCCGAGCCCAGCTCATTACAAGATGCCTTCTTTGATTTCATTTTAGACAAAAAAATATCTTAAGCGATTAATACAAATGCATATCAGCGCGTCAGGAAATAACCATTAAATCCTTTAACATCTCATTGGAGAACGCGCACACACACACACACACACACACACACACACACACACACACACACACACACATATATATATATAAATACACGCTGGAGAAGTTGCGTGCGTCAGACTGGAACTGAAGTCTTTTCTTTGGAGAGGGACCCGCGGTCGCTTCCCCTCACAAAACAGCAGCAGGGCCCCTTTTGTCCGAACCGGGACCCCAGACCCATCATTAGCGCTGATTACCGCTGACCAGTTTGACAACCTTATTGACTGCGATGAAGACTTTTTCATCTAGTCTCAATAGAAACGGAAATATTTAGTTTTTTTTCTTCCTTTAAGCAAAAAAAAAAAACAAAACAAAACAAAACACAAAAAGGTCCCAAAGTCGCATTTCTTTCTTTCAGTTGCTTCCTCTC
Source organism: Callopanchax toddi (assembly GCA_006937965.1). Taxonomy (NCBI): domain Eukaryota; kingdom Metazoa; phylum Chordata; class Actinopteri; order Cyprinodontiformes; family Nothobranchiidae; genus Callopanchax; species Callopanchax toddi. The sequence continues at coordinate 2,054,622 of SSNR01000028.1, read as the reverse complement.
CTCAGCTATAGATTCTGTTTGGTTCAAAAGGAAAAGTTTCTGTTGAATTCACACGTTAAAGGCTCATTAACCAAACGGTGCAACAGGAAGAGGAACATTAGGATTCCTGTTTAATTCGATGTGGTCATTTTTCCTGATTTAGTTTGTTAACATTCATTTCTAAGTGAACATTTTTTTAAGACAAAACAAAATAGAGATTTTTAAACCGGATAATCAAAACCAGTGCACTAATTCTGTCATTTATTTAAAGTAGGTGCTGCAGATTGAATCGCTCTTGTTCATTAATTGTTTCATTTCGGTCTAATTGCTGATTTCTTGGGAAAATAAGCACATGCATTTCTGTGCGTCTGCCCTCCTGCATGCGCAATGTAAGCCCCAATCCACAATCTGCTGTGTTTTGATCTCCATGATCTCTCCCGCGGATCATCCGGGTTAGTGAGCCGGCCTCTCGGTGACCTCTCGCTGTCACCCTGCATTACAGGACGCAGAGCATGTTGGCCAATTAGACCTCGCTCTAAAACGTGTCAGTGAGCGCGACACCGTGGCGTTATGATACCCAAAATGCTCCTCTCCATCACAACACTCGTTTAACAGCAGCATCATAATAATAACTTACTTTGTATTATTTTAAAAAAAGATTTTTCCCCAAAAAAAGGAGACTAAACTTAAAACTTTCTTGATCAACAGTTATTTTATTAAGTTATCTTTACCTTTTTTTTTTTTTTTTAACTGAAACACAATTCCACTAAAGCGCGCATGCTCAACAGGTTTACCTGTGGACAAGGTAAGTATTAAAAACACCAAGCAAATGAATATGAAATTCAAAGAGACAGAGCAGATCATTTTAAATAAGCAAATAAACATTATTTATAAAACTTTAAAGTAAAAATATCACAGTTCTTTTTCAACATGAAATACCCACAGAGAACAGCAGGTTAGGCCAGTTTGGATTCCCTCCTCCTTTTTTTTTTTTCTTTTAAAATTTTTTTTGTCATCTTGAAGCGTTATTAGTCCGTGAAATGTGTTTTGTCCTTTTTCTGTTTTCCACGCGTGGGTCAAACAAAATACAGGCTTCAGGGGGAGAGAAGGTCCCCTCATGTTTTGGCAGCCGTCAAAAATCAGTGTGTGTGTGTGTGTGTGTGTGTGTGTGTGTGTGTGTGTGTGTGTGTGTGTGTGTGTGTGTGTGTGTGTGTGTGTGTGTGTGTGTGTGTGTGTTTAACTCAACGCAGGCACTGTTACTTGTTTTATTAGATTGTCTTTCACTCCTTTAATTCGTCACATCCTCCGATCCGCCGTCAGATGTCACATTCACTGTCGCTGGAGGTGATGGAGATGGCCGAGGCGGCCGCCTTGCTGGACAGACTGGCCTCCGGACTGGAGGAGTTCCCCAGGCGGTCCACGGTGCCGTCCTCATCCGCCAAGGAGCGAACCGAACCGCCCGACAGAACCTGCTGCTGTAGCCTGAGCAGAGGACAGACAAATAACACAACAATGTGTTTAAAAAAAGGAGTCTGCTGGGGATTTATACATGTTTATCAAATAAATTAAATCATATATATATTCTATAGCTAAAACGTTGTGTATTAAAACGTATTAAAAGCCCAAAATAAAGAATAGAAACCAGCAGAATTATGTCAAAATGAGTCTGTTTTTATTATTTTATTTTAACAAAAAAATAAACGAAAATTTAGATTTTTCCACGTTTAACATAAACGGACACGTTTAGATATTTAAATATAGAGAATGATCCCACATTATAAGAGAATTACAAACGGTTTAAAGCCGTGGTGTTGGGATCAGTCTGCTCTCTTCTGCTGAATTCAGGTAAAAGCACATCGATTGTAGGCTAAAAAATATTAAAATGTTACATTTTTTTAAAACTTCAAGCGGCGAACAAGCACAAATAAAAGAAATATGTGCAGTTTGCACAAATATGTTTACACATTTTTATCCTCAGAGCTGAAAACAAGCTGGAAGAATCACAATAATCTAACCTGACATCGCTGAATGTTTTTGTCTGTATTTTTGGTTTCATCGTCTTCAAAATAACCCATGATAAGAGCAATATTTAATAGAAATGAAATATATTTGTTTCCAGATTAAATAGATGGTCTAATAATAATAATGATAATATTATTATTGAATCTGCTGCTGCACGGCTCGGATCAGGTTTCTATTATAAACACAGCGTGTTGTGGAGCTCAGTCTCAGCTCACCTGTTCTTCGCAGCCGCCGCTCTGTCTCTTTGTCTCCGATTTTTAAACCAGTTTCCCACTTGTGTGGGTGTGAGTCCAGTAGCCTGTGCAAGCTCCCTCTTTTTACTGGGATTTGGGTACGGATCCTGCAAATACCATTCTCTTAACAAGTGCCGGGTTCTCTCCTTGAAGCAGTGGGTTTTCTGCTCTCCGTCCCAGATGGTTCTGGGCAGAGGGAACTTCTTGCGCACCCTGTATTTGTCCACCGGCCCCAGCGGGCGGCCCCGCAGCTTCTCCGCCTCCTGGTAGTGCGCTTCCAGCCACAGCGCCTGCAGCTTCGTGTGCGACTCTTTGGTGAACTTGTGGTTCTCCAGGATGTGATAGAGTTCACGGAAATTGCCGGTGTGGAAGGCGACGACCGCCCGGGCCCTGAGCACCGACTCGTTCTTGTTGAGGACCTCGCAGGCCGCTGGCGCGACGGGCAGCGACCAGAGGAAGCGGCCCAGGCGCTCGACGTCCCCGCTCTCCTCCAGAGTCTCGCAGACCCCGGCGACCTGCTGGGGGCTGAAATTCAAGATGGGCAGCTGAAACATGGAGGCTTCTCCTGCGTTTCCCTCTCCCCCTCCTTTCTCCTCTCCTCTCTCTCTCCTCCGCGTCTTCTGTCCGTGCGCCAAGGCTGTCCAAGGCACCCGAGAAAACCAAGGCAATCCCGACCCAACCGTCTGACCAGCCGTGACAAAACGCACGCACCAAGCGCCGCGGAGGAGGGACGATGCCGTGTGTGGGGGGGTTTCGGCTACCGCATCCTTCGGGTGTTGCAAACTTGGCAGGCAAAGGGCTGAAGGTGCAGGGGAACGAAAAGCCTGAGCGCCGGGGTTCCTTTTTTTCAAGGTAGTCTGGGATTGAATGCAGGGAAGAATTAAAGCCGGAGCCGAGATGTATTTTTAAGGGGGGAGAAAAAAAAAGCTAGTCAAGCCCCCTCCGATGATTTCCTATTGGACTTGGCAGATTGGCTGCTCGGTTGCCATGGATGCACGTCAATCACTGTCAAGTTCGGCCAATCAGGCGGAAAGGGGATCTGAGCGCCTCCCTTTTCACAAATAATATAAACATTTTGACCTTTTTGCTTCGCGTCCTCCTGAAACGTCCAGCCGCCCCGCCGCGTTTCCCCGCGTCTTTGTGTTAAAGAAAGACTCCTCAGTGTTTACGATGAAGTGCCGGAACAGCACGTCTCCCTTTTAAAATGACACAACTCCGCGGATATAAACGGCCTTCCTGCCCTGAGGTGGAAATCAGCAGATAATTCCAGACAGCACATCCAGCCTGTTCGTCTAAAAAGAAAAAATAAATAAATAAACAAATCCGACTGCCTTTTTCATTAAAAACACACTTGTATTTTTTTTCTAACATACGTTTTGTTGTTTTGTTCAATGGGGCTTTTTGTAAGAACGATGCGTTTTATTTCACTGTTTCAGGATGAATCAGCTGCCAGCACAGTTTTACAGCCTTGAACTGCTTCTAAAAAAAAATCAACCTGACGAAATCTTAATTGATTTGACTAATAAATAAATGCTCTTTTTTTGAGAAAGAACGTTTTTTCCCCATGATGCTATACAGTGATTGCAGACAAGAGCTTATTTATTTCTATCTTTTTTTTATTGTTCCTTCAGTGCAGCAGCGCAAACACAGAAGAGAAATGTGTGTGTGTGTGTGTGAGTGTGTGTGTAGGATTATGATGGCCCCGCCAGGCTACTCGGGTTTTAGTAGGCTATCATGCACACTCCGTTTTGTGCACAGGCTGATTTAGTAAATAAGAGGGCGGATAGATAGCGCAGATGGTTTGAAGTGTCGGGTCAGATTATTTCATGGCTGGATACAGTAGTAAAGTTCATTCTGACGGAAAAGCCTGATATTATTTTCAAAGATACCCTCCTCCTCCACGCACACGCTCTTTCCCCTTCCATCTCTGTGCACACGCACACACACACACACACACACACACACTCCTCCTGAATCCACCTCGGGGTTTTTCCCCCCCTCCTCTTTTTTCATGAATACAGACTCTTGATGCGTGGTTATGAAATGCCTTTTGCACAGAAAGCTGTTCATTCTCTTGCTGCCTAACTAGAGACCTCATTTTCATTAGCTTACACTTCAGATAACATCTTCAAATGAACAAAAAATGTGACCATTTACACCCAAAGAAGCAGCCTCTCCACAAACCAGTCAGTTTTTCTTTAGGATAATGTCACTTTTAGCTCTTTTAGGACATGTTTACCTCCTGTTTGTCTGCATCCAGAAGCTGTAAATAAAGGATAAGAGCCTCTACCAGATGAAGCAGGGGAAATAAATTGTGAGGGCAACTGACAAGGTGCAGGTCTAAAATATTTAGCTGTCTGAATATTTCATGTCTGCATGCCTCTAGTCTCAAACCTAAATTTACAAGATCTGCAATACTTTCTTTCAAGGTGTGAATTAAACATGAGCGAGTTTTGGATCTCTTAAACGGAGAGCTGCAAATAACAACATGCTGTAAATAACACGCCCAGCTCGCATAGGTTCGCTTTAAACATTTATAAAATGGTAACATATGGTCTTATTGGCCTTTTTTTCCATCACAGTGAATTTGTGCATCAGCTTTGCTCCTGTAAATCATGAAAGTCTGCAGATAGACACTTTTTAAAACTTTACCTTTATTGTTTGCCATGCATTAGGGCAACCAGGTTGCAACAATAGTTTTTTTTACCTTCTTTGAGCAACAAAAAAGTGCTGGAGAGTGGATTTAGGCCCTGCAGCGTGTGCAGGCCTATATGTCACTGTGTCAGCAGGAGATAGGCCTCCTGACACCAATATCTCCGCTCATTCAGCAGCAGCACAGTGGATCTCATTCAAACACTTCTTCTTCATGAATCATAGTGCCACCCCCGCACATAAACAAGCCACATTATCAGTTTAGTCATTAGATCTGCTGATTTCTGCATTTATTTGGCTGCAGTTCAGAGTAAAAACTAAACTGATGGTCGTTTAAACTCTTCTTCCACTCCAGTCTCATTAATAAGACGTTTCAGAGAAAAAATACAGTGATTCAAATGTAGACATTTATAGAATTACATGTCCATTTTGTAGAATATACTTTTCCTTCCACGCACAGTGAACAGATGTTTACATGAGCCACTGATTGGGGTGTGTCACTCGGCTGAAATGATAATGATAATATTTATTAGTAAAATACACATTTCTAAGTTAAATTAGCCAGATTAGAATGACTCTTCCTTAAAATGTTAGGAAAAAAAATCTAAATGCATTTTTTTTATTTCTAAATATGAATTAAAAACTCTGTTAAAATATCTTGACTGAGGTCATGACTCCTGCATGAAAGGGTTAAAGAAAATGATTTGTTCCTATAAGAAATAAAAACAACAAATACTTTGAGATTTATTTATTTATTTATTCACTTTTATCAGCAAAATATATTGGAGATTAAATGTATATTCTTTTATTTTTTAACAAAGATCACGTGTCTTTACAGGAGCTCTCAGGTTTCACCTAAAACTGACTCCCTGGATCTCATGGTGTTGGTTGGTCTTCTTGCTGAGAAAGGAGGCTGCTGTTTTTGGACTTGTTCATTTTAACCATAGTGCTCGTAAGGAAAAATAATGAAAAGCTTGTGCTCCTTATTCTAAAAATCATCTTCAGAATCTGAAGGAACTCTTCTTACAGAGTGAATTTAAACATTTTTAATACACAGACGGATTAAAATCACTAAATATATCATCTGACTGCTTTTATTTATACAGATAAAGCCATGTTTCTGCAATAAACTTTCTTTTTCTCTCTCTCTCTGTGTGTGTGTGTGTTATTTCTGAGCTGCTGTCTGTCTGCCTGGTTCAACAAAGGTTGAATAAACACATTTATACTGTTCTAATCAAACTTTTAAAGTTGCAGATGTGAATTGGCTTCATATAAAAGAGAAATCTCTTTTTTAATTGTCTGAAGAAGTGAATAAGCATGCTTTATGCAGCACAGAATTTTGCAGTGCATATTGTATCTGTGGCTGACAGTTTGTTCCTGAAGCAGCTCAGTAATAATCAGCAACACAAAATATGTTTTAAAAAGTGAACAGATGAGGTGTGGTGCACCCTGCTAAAGTAAGAGGTCTTTCTGTCATCGTTAGCATGAAGCTGAGTTGTAGCTCGCCGTGGGCAGAGGGAGGGAAGGAGTGAGTTACAAACAGGCTGGAAATGACCCAGATTCCCTGGGATCACTGGAGCAGACGAGACGCTACAAGAGCCCGTCACCAACGGCCTTCCTGCTACACGGCACCTTCCTCCCTCCATCTGCTCCCCCACACATTACGGCTGCTCTTCATATCTATAAACCCACAGAGACGTATGTAAACATGTGCACAGGCTCATCAAAGAGTTTACTCACAATAAACAGCACTGGTAAATGCCAATCTGACTCTGAAAGGCAGCATAACACCTTTGTGTTAACATGCTCGCCAAGCGTGAATTTACTCTGACCTCTGTGTCTCTTTACAGAATCAAAAGAAGGCAGGCAGTGAATTCAATCAGTGCCACATAATGCTAATGTATACCGTTAACTTCCTGAGGCAGGTAGGCACTTCTGCTCGACAGAGGATGCCTGTATGTTCACAGGCTGCCAGTGTTGACTCTTCTCTGCACTGTTTAGTGTCAGCTGTCCCGGCTCAGGATTAACTTTCCAATTAAGATATCATGTCAGCAGCATCACCAATAACCTCCGAATGACCCGGACGTGTTTAAAAAGCCTGCCTGATGCAGCGGGACTTAAAAAGAAGCCACTCCACTCATATGTTGCCACGTGGCTCCACGGTGACAAGAAGGGTTAAGCCAAATCTCTCTCAGAGTTGTGTTTCAGACCCATGTGCCCTCGGGGCAGCACTAGCTCTCGACGCTACGTTTAATCTGTGGATTTGTGGTAACAGAGAAGACTTCTTATCCACTGACCCATTGGCCCCCAGTGTACATAATCCAGTGCCTTTCAGTCACACATCCCAGCTGACACGGGTAGAGGAAGGCCAGAACGGGGCAGCAGGATGCGTGGGGGCGCGCACACATGGCCGACCCTGATCTGACACACATACCATCCCCTCAAGCTTTTGTTTAGCAGGGCATACACTGGGCAGCTCTGCCAGGCCGCTATCAGAATCAGAGCACAAGATATTTGACCTTATACAAATTCACTGTGCATAGTCTAAAGACTTTATAAATCCAGCGATACCGGCAGCAGCACTGAGTGTTAACACTGGACTTAAAGCTAATATGAAAATAGGTATTTTACCAACAGGATGTGCACAGAGAGGCCCAAACAAAAGGGCTGCACCCAGGTCACAGAGAGGTTCTGTTGTGCAAATCTCCTGAATATTACAAAAGGTTTAACAACCATCTGTTGCCTGTAAATGTGAGTTCATTCAAGTCTGCTATTGTTATGCCACACACACTCAAAAAAAACAACCAAGATTCTGAATTGAATGTTTTCCAGAATCTCACTGTTCCATCTTCACCGCAGGTTGCAAAATTTGTTAGAGGAGGTTACATTCGCTTGCTGCAAACAAACAATACAGCGAGAATGGACCTCGAATCCTTGGCAGAAAGCCATTAGGAAAACCTTGAAACCTACCCTTTTTTCCTTCAAAAACACATTTGTGGAGCATGTTATAGAGCGCATGCAATTATTACATCCATTCCACTCTTGAATGCAGTCAATTTCTGCCCAGATAAAGGGCTAAATGAAACCAGGGGGAGCGTATGGTGCACACCGCTCCACTTTATATAGCCTATGTTTGTGAGTGTTTGTGTAAGAGGCAGAGCAACGGAGAGCAGAAATCGCAAATGAACAAATGCACGACATCACCTATAGCACTTGCACAACAAAGTGCTTGTGCGTTTGACACAACGTTTTGTTGCCGGAGCCAAAATGCCAAGCTGGTAATTGTGAACAGTCAGATGGAGGAGAAACAGAGAAATGGACCACAGCAGTGTGAGCTCCACACAAAGCTGCTCTGCTGTGATTTGCTTTTCAGACACTTGTTGTCAGTTACAATGAAACACAACAGAGGAAGTGAACGAGAGGATGTAGAAGAAGGAAAATGATGATAATTTTGTGGATGCATTGCGCCTATATGTGTCAAAACAAATGAAATGATTAAGAGATTCATTCAGATTAAGACCTTCCTCTGCAGACACCCACACTGTCTCTGTCTGCCTTTAGTTTAATACATCTTGCAATACATCAGAATGTCATTTGAAAAGCAGAAAAACTTTTTTTTTAATATAACATCAAGATTACAAGAATGTAGTCAATTATTTAGATTTCTTTTCTGACACCAGTAAATTGAAAGGCTTTGAAACTGTAAAATTATGAAGACACTGTACACCCTGTCCCCCTCAGATAATAAAATAAAATAAAATAAAATAAAATAAAATAAAATAAAATAAAATAAAATAAAATAAAATAAAATAAATCCTGGGCCTCAGATCTTGATGACACTCAGAGGTGACAGGAGTCACAGCTCATCATGATCAGGAGGTCCTCCGTTGCCCCGTGTGATCCAGGGCACAGGTCGCCGCCCGGGCCTCACCTCTACTTCACATTGTCTGAGAGCCTCTACGCCTCCAAGTCAAACACACACACTCTCACAAAAACACACAGCTCTAAAAAAAAAAAAAAAAAAAATCCTCCAGCAACATACTTTGCTCTTTTGTCTGCACCATCACAGCTTTTTTGCCCCCCCAAAAGTGACATTTACACATTTCTTTAGGATGTGTGTGACTTGGTGTGTTGTTCCTTCACTACACACCGAATTTAGCCTGTTATTTATTTATTTCATTAGTCCATGTCTCTCACACCACCTACACATATTGAAGAAATGTGAAAGGGATTTAAAAACATCATAAGAATGTCTCAAGTGTCTATTAGCTGAGGGAAAGTCTCAGCCTGCGAGTGTAGTGACTTCACCTTGAAGAAATGCATTTATAGTAAATAGATCAATCCTGTTACTCCATCCTATGGTAAAGTGATCCAAAGCATGTCTTTAATCTGATTAGTTTCTTTTTAATGGCGGAGCTTCTTTGAGCCGGTGTTTAAAGAAGACTTTCTGCACACAGATGTTCTCATTTGCATCCATTAAACGTCTCAAAATAAAACTGCTGCAGAGAAAAAAAAGCTTATGGATTTCTTTCATATTTTTTACTGACATGCCACTGAAGTGTGTTTTTTCTCAGAAACTTGTGTGTAATAACTGTCCCTTCTGACTGCAAAAGGAGCACCAGTTTAGACGTGCGAGGCGTCTCCCCTATATGAAGGGCAGAGGTCAGGGATAGCCTGGGTTTTCAGAGTCTTAATGTCTGTCATCTGTGCTTTATTGATGGCTTATGTCAAATGCCATCCTGACAGAGCTCATTAGGATGAAGGGAATCGTCTAGGTAGAGGCAGGAGAAGGCAGAGCTGGCGAGCTGCCTGATCACTGTGTGCATACAGCTCACCACTGCACCTAGAGGGTGATGTCTGTGACAGGAGTCAGCTGAGAGGGCTGTGTGTGTGTATGTGTGTGTGTGTGCGTGTGCGTGTGTGTGTGTAAGACAGATCCACAGAGCTGGCCAAGGCAGAGAGAATGGAACTGTGGATGCGTTGAGTTAACGGGTGTCACCGAGCAGGTCCCCGCTCGATGCCACGACTCCAAACACAACTGACAGGCTGACAGTCATCTCGCTTTCGCCACTCACACGTGCTCAAATATTCATCCGTGCACGGTGCTCTTGGTGTGCTGCGTGGCATCAGCAGTCTGATGCTGCAAGGACGAGGCCCTGTGGAGACTTTGGAGACCTTGAGAAGATGAGTCAAACGATTTCCTCACTGTTTTCCGTTTAGTTAAAGTCCTGAAACACCTTTTCAGACACAAAGAGGTCATTTTGTTTGCAGAAATACATTTTACACATCATCATTCAGTGATTATTCTCTTATAGCTTGCTGGCTGGGGTCTAATACCGCTCTAAATAGCTGAATCCATATTTGCTTTGGCCAGCGGCCTTGCTGATGAGCTCAGACTGTTATGTGACATCTTAATATACTGATTAAAAATGCATGTTTGTAGGGGGAGAGGAGGGGCGCTCTGGGTGCTTCTGCCAGGGAAGATTAAATCATCCTACTTAACAGGCGTGCTGGGGATTGGGGTCAGTGTAAATGAGAAAGCTTTAAGAAACAACTGCAGTATGGTTTTTCTTAGTTTAAACATAACATACAATTTCAGATGAAAACCTGGAGGTGTTAGGTTGTGCATATGAGGGATAATTTAGAGCAGAGAGACTTAAAAATGTTTTCAGTGATGTGAAATCAGTCATGGATAGGAGATAAAAAAGCTACAAGATCATCAGCATCCAGTTTCATCAACATCCTCCCAAATAGTTTCATCAGCACCAACAGCAGCAGGGAGCCTGATTAGGTAAAACTCTAAATGTTATCATCAAATTCAGAAGACGGAGGCTGTGTGGTGCAGTGCCAACTAATCCAACCAACCCAACCCAAAGTTCACACAGAGGATTTGAGCTAAGCTAATCAAAGCTAATCAATATCTGTGCCAAAAACACTCAAATGGATTTCATTCCCTGGTGGACAAACAGCAGAAAAACACTTCAGATTCATGAAAAGTTGTTCAAAATGCACAAAAGGTCTACAAATCAAATCACATTTATGACTACATTTTAGAAGAATCACAGATCTAATTCATATTTTTAAAAATATTTTAAAGTTTAAACCAATTTTTAAAAGTCTTCTTTGTATTTTACAATAATTTGGGTGGGAAGAGTTACAATATAGGTAAAGAATAATGTAAAAAAAAAAAAGGTAATATAATATAAGGTAATAATGTTTAACCTTTTATTAACCCTTTAAACCTAAATTACTGAAGAATAAGAGGGTTTATTGGTTAAAGTTAAAATAACTAAAATCAGTTTTATTTTATGATGTAATAATAACAGTAACAAATAAATTAAATTGACTATTTCAACCTGTAAACTCTCCACTAGTGTAGCCATTTAGGACTGGATATGGCAGGTTTTTGATGAAAGTACTAATACTAATACTTCATTAGTCACCAAATGTTTATGGTAATTTGCAACAATGGTCTACAAGGGGTTAAATATATATATATATATATATATATATATATATATATATATATATATATATATATATATATATATATATATATATATATATATATGTATATGTGTGTGTGTGTGTGTGTGTGTGTGTGTATGTGTGTGTGTGTGTGTGTGTGTGTGTGTGTGTATTATATTTTAGTTTTAAAATTCAGTTCAGTTCATGATTCAAGAATTGACCTGACAGGGTTAAATATAGTTTACTGTATTCTCATGTTGATCTAATTATTCTCCATCAGTTACAGAAAATGGATTAAAAATAAAACTAACAATGACTCAGGCAAATAATTTCACTGAACACCTAAAACAAAATGCTTGGTCTTTTTAATCTGCAGGTCATCTTTGCAGTGAAACCAAATTAATTTAGTCCCTTTAAAAACTGAACTGAAATAAACAGGAATCAAAATAAATAATTAAAAACATGGGAAATTCAAATCAAAAGTTCAAATTTGTATTTCCATACATTAGATGACAAATTTTATTATCTAGTGAAGTGAATAAAAAACGCACACACAAAAAAATGCCTTCCTTGTGTGAAGATTACAGAGTTAATGAAATAATCTGACTCACTGGAAATAGATCACTCCAGTCACTAAAAATATGTCTCTTAAAAACCTTGAAATATAAAAAATACATTTACTGATTCAACTAAGAAAATTATGTATGTCTGACAAATTCTTAACCTGAAAGATATAAAGTGATACTGCTGTGAAAAAATAGAAAAGAAAAGGGTGTTTTCTCTTTTTGGCTTGTTTCTGGCTGTTTTTAGCATCACCATTTACAATTTCCCAAATGCTTTTAGAAACACTGACTGTCATGACCTTGTGCTAAATAATACAGCTTTACAGAGAGCAAGGGAATTTTCCTCCGAGCACAGGTGTGCTCTGATAGTCTCATAAGCCTCCGGGCAGCACAAAGAAAGAAAGATGCTTCTTTGGTGAAAAGGAACAGCTCAACAATGGCTCCTTCGTCTGGGTGTGTGTGGTTTTGACCTTCAGACAGATATTCAAATAAACGCAACTTCGAGGAGGAAATCAAAAATCCCGATGACCCTGAATCGCTACACCTCGCGCCTGTTTTCAATGAATATGCTCAAATACATTTTCAGACAAACAGAAACAAAAGTGAGCGGGTTGGGCTGCTCAACAATTGGCAGCACCAGCAGCTGCAGTCACTTCTTTTATGCACCCAAATCCTTGAAGACAGAAGTGCTATAAACATAAAAAACAAACCCAGAAAACATATCCTAAAATTTAAAAATTACTTGAGCTGTAAACTAGGATGTAAAGTTACTCTGTTTAAGTTTAAATCAGAGCAAAAATACTAAAGCTGATGCTTCGTCCAACTCGTGAGTTCTGTCTGGTTCACTGCAGAGGTCAGCGTGGCTGCTTGACATGCAGCGACGGGGCTGACAAGGTAAGTGGCCAGACTGCTTAGTCAGGAAACAGACAAGACACTTATTGAACCAGGAGAGGAGCTGGAGGAAGTGTTGGCTCAGGAAAACTCGATGAATCTGTCAAGAAAATTCACCAAACCTCCACACTGTACGGTGCATCTGCTGATTTTAAATAAGGAATTATGTAATGACATATAGAGCTCGTGGAGAAGCAATCTCAAACATCTAAGGTTGCATTTGAACATATCAGAGTCTCAAAGGGCAAGTCTCAACGCCCACAGCGAGCTGCAGAAATCCTGCCTGTCCTTGTGTGTCACTTACCAGCCACAGGAAAAGATCGTTTTTTTTCTCTAAATTTTGCTGATAGCGCAAAGTGTCTCCATGAGGCTAATGTTTCATGTCAGATTCTATACAAACAGGCGCATCAGAACCAGAGAATCCACCTTTTACTTTCCCCATAAAAGCATTTTTTTTCTCCTCCCTGCAACAACACTTAAGCAGCAGTAAGCTTTTTAGGTATCAGTGCAGTTGAAAAGCTGATGACTGAGTTCTTAGCGGGTGCTAGAGGTGTAGAGTAAAATCCTCCTTGTTTTGTCTGTTTTCTCTTCATTTTATTATCCACACTTCGGCAACGAGGAGAGCCGCAGGAGTGAATTGATGGCAGGGTGGAGCGCGGATGAGAAACGAAGGCAAGAGGTGGTGGTGGAGGTGGAGGGGAGGAGGAGGGGGGGGGGTTAACATGGAAAATACAAAACAAAAACACACAAGGAGTGCCAAGCTCTGAAAACTGGCATGCTGCAGTTGTATGTCAGTCACCTAGCAACAAGTCCTCCCCATCACTTACCCCCCGCTTCCCCATCTCCCGCTGCGCTCTCTAATTCAACAAATCTGCTCAAAATGTATGGCTGCGTCTGGAACAAAACGCATTCTGTGCTGGGGGCTAAGGATGTGGGCCTCCGCTGAACACGCCACTCAGCTGCCCATTGACCAACAGGGCCTTTCTCTGCGCACACTAAAGAGTGAGGGACAAAGACCCTGAAAGCAGGGGCAGCTCCACAGAGAAAACATTTGCTTGTAATTGTGTTTGACTGCATAATGAAAATGATGTTCTTTTTTAATTTGGGCTTGTTAAGGCCACACTATTTTCCTCTGGTCACCTGATTATTGTAAAGAAGCAACCCCTCACTTGGCCTACGGGCCACAGAGGGGGGAAATATTGAAAATGGTCCAAAGACCTCCCCACTCTTTACTTTAACCCCTCTTGTGTTTCAAGTGTTCTCTGGTAAAAACATAAATATGTGGGCTCTGTTCATTACAGGATGGGAGCGTACGCTGGATAGAGTTCCCTTTATGGGTTTTTCTTTTTTTTTTTTCCAGAGAAAGATAATGACAGCGGGCACACACAGACACACAACACATCCACAAATGGGAGCGCAGCCATGCTCACCCTGAGTTGTGAAGCATTGAGAAGGTTAGCATTCCTGGTCCTTCTTCAGTGAATCAGACCATTAGTGGAAGCATCGGGCTAGCACCCAAAAGAGCGCTTCAATGGACACATTCACATCCACTGATTATTTGCACTTTTTAGCCCCCAATTTCCTGTTGTATCAATGCATGTTTTCCACATTCATCTGCCTTTCTCCTGTCTCTGTTCACTTGGCAAAGGTGAGCAACCTCCAGGTGAGTGTTTAAGCCACGAGGCTGCACTGTGACATAATTTGAGTCCCGTAAAAATAGCCTCTCTTTGGGTATTCTCATGTCTCCTTCCTTTATCATTTCAATCCCGTAACATCTGATTTATGTCAGTAACTGATGTGCCTTTGAACCCCCCTCAAGGTTTCCATTAATCTTCCTTATGGGCGTCTATTCAGTGATTTAATTGGTTTAAGTTAGGCTCCTATTTTCAGAGCCGTCACCTGGAAACCCTTTGACAAAGCAAGAGTTGTCGGAGGGGTCGCAGGTGAGAAGTAAAACGCTCTGACCCCTGCACGCTGATATTCACGTTGGTGTGTCCGTCCAGGAGGCCTGAATGCAAACCTGATGGGGAGCTGTAGCCTTCAAAACAAACCAAGGCACCTCGTTTTATTTTATTTTTTTACAGGAGCAACATCAAAGTTATTCATGGCTACAGGTCATGTTGTCAAACCTCAGAGAATTCAGAATACCAATGATTCACCTGCCTTCCACTGATCGTTCTCATAAAATCCCAAAACGTTATCCTGAGAGCACGTTGAGCAACTGTCACACAGCAAAAACAATCAACTTAGTACTATTAACTTCAACTGGAATTCATTCTGACTTTGTGGAAGTAGAAAAATGATTTCACATTCAGCTAACATGCTTATAAATGGATTATTTTGTGCACAACATTCACTGCATCTCTGTGTCCAATAACTACATGCATCGAAATCATCTTTGATTCAAAATTCATCACTTTTGAAAATAGCATCAACAAACATCTGACCATTATTACTTTTTATAAAAATAGAATTTATTGCAGGGCTTTGCTGTTTGCAGGCAAACATAAAATCACTCTGCTTTTACCTGCTCCAGTGATTCAGATGCATTACTAATCTAAGTGCGTTATTCTAAGCATGCAAATATTCTGTAAATTTAATATTTACCATGAAGCGGCTCCACTCAGCTGCCTCGTCTGCTCTGGTTTTGTGAAACCACAGAGGGATTAAATGGTAAATTAGGTTCACTTTGTCACAGTTAAAGCAGAAAATTAGACAATGTTTCTATTTTCTAATGTTCTATAAGAACTGTGAAGCTTTTTATAATTATTGTTGTTGCTTTTGTTAATAATGCTAAAAAATATTTTTATAGACAAGCTAGGCTGTTTTCCTTATTAACCCTTTTAAGAAAAAAGCAATGAAATATTTTCCTTTTTGCATTTTTTAAATTTATTGGGGCATTAGGGGTTATATACTATATAAGGTAATAATGTAATCTAAAAGTATACTGTATATACATACATATATGTATTTAAAAAGTAGTAATAATTTAAAGGAAAAAAGTTTATCTTTTTAAATAAAAAAAATCAGTGTTTTTTAAAAATAATATTTTTTAGTTGTGTTACGTTCAGTGCGGGCTTCAATAAGGTCAAAGAACTGAAATGCTCTAAGTGGTTGACCTGCAAGTTAAAGGTTTCAACAAAGAAAACATTTTCCTCCAAAAAGCCTTTTTTGTTGTTGCATGGAACTGATCAGTGTAAATTCCAGGTCTTATTTGTATCAAGAAAATGGATGATTTCATTCCTCACTGGGAGAATTTGTTTCTAAAAATCCAAAAAACTTGTGAATGAATAGTGTGTGTGTGTGTGTGTGTGTGTGTGTGTGTGGGGGGGGGGGGGGGGGGGGG
>SSNR01000028.1:2005617-2038458 GCA_006937965.1 Callopanchax toddi | reverse complement strand
GGGGGGGGGGGGGGGGGGGGGGGGGGGGGGGGTGATGGTAGGGTCACAAGGGAGGGACTCAAGGTGTCAGACTGAAGAGGTTGAAGGGTTTGATGGTAACACCTTCACAACTTTCAGCATCACATCGATGATGACCAACAAGTGAAAATGAGTGTCTGTGTGGCAGTGGGGGTTTTCTGTGGGGGGGGGACTTTCATCATAAGAACCTGAACTCTGACACCAATTAAAGAGATTATGTCTTAAGGAGGAGGAGGAACAGTGGCTTAGACCAGGTCACAGGGTATCGCTCGACAGTCCGTGACCTTGACGGGGTGCTGCTCTCAGATTCTGAACTCTAAGACAAGAACAGACATGAGTTCTCATACATCATCTGATGATTGGAAATATGAACCTAACAGGGGTTCATTAAAGAGTACAACTCCACAGAAATCATTTGATTTCTCCACGAAATATCATAAAGCCATAACCTTGCTGATATCGCATCAGTCTCCGGTAAAACTGGCTTGAAAAGAAAAACCAAATCAACATAAAGAAAAGTTTTGTATCAATTATGAGGTTTGCTTTTGGTTTTTATTTGGTGATTTTAAAGGTGGATTCACATCTGCAGCATAACTTTCATTTTTTTTCATAATGTATAAAAAAAGGGTTTCACTACAGCCTTGAAGCAGAGCACATAAAATCAATGGAAATAAATCATTTAAACTCATATTTCCAGCAAAAAGTGATAAAGAGTTGGAGGAATACGGGTCAGGAATGAAAGTCAAAAAGAATAATTAGAAAAACAAGTGGCGAGAAAAAGAAGATATTTGCATTTGAGGACAAAATATTAAAACTAATAGCCAAGCTGATTTTTCAATCATGGTTTCTCAGTAAGTTTAAAAGAAGGTGAACGTATGCTGTAAATTGCTTGAATACCTGGAAATGAATGGTACTGTTTTTCTACTCATCTTGCGTCTACTTTCATCCTCAGCATTGAACTAATTTAAAGAATGCCAAACAGATTAACAAGTCACACTATCTCTTAAAAAGGTTAAATATGACAAATGAACCTGAAATGGTTCAGCTTCTGATGCCCTACCTTCAAGTGTTGAGCAGGTTCATCCTGAGGAGACTCCTCCAACCTTCTCCTCCCCTTCAGTGTTTCCCCCCTTTTTCCTCCTTGTTGTTGTGTGTTTTCATGATAATTGGCAGCAGTTGAACTACGAGCCATAAATCAAGAACCGCAGTGTGTATTAATGAGTCGGACCACCCAGGAAAACTATTTTCTCTGCACTTTCTCCACAGACAATGCGAGGCTACTTGAGTCTGAAAACCATGAATGAACATTCACGAGAGCAGTGCTCCCCTGCTGCTGCATTTCCAGCAGGCTAATGGCTGCTCTGAGTGCTGATTAAGTATTTATTTTTAAAATAAAAGCTATAAAGTAGTCTAGACAAACACAAATCATTTGGTTGAAAGATGTTTGGGGGGCATTTGAATCAATTTTATTATAACTTTAAATTCTGACCAGATCACACAGAGTTTGGAGCGATTAAAATAATTTACATGTCTAACCAATTTATTACAGATTATCTAACCGATCGTTTTACCTGAAATTAGCTGGAGGTTTAAAATACAAGTCAAAATTAAATATCAATTCATAATAGAAAAGTAAAAACAAAATTTTTGCTTCTGAGCTCCTTCTTAAAAAATCCACCCCAAAACGTCTTGCTATAAATACATGTTTTCTCTCCATTAGAGCAGACCCTCAGCTCTGAAAGTAGTGCTATAATTGTCTTCCATTATGAAACCTCACAAAGCTAGACCATTGGCTACTAAAATACCAAGGTTAATCTTGATTAAATGTCTTTCCAGGGTACAAAAAGCATGTTTTACATAAAACATCTTTCAGGAGGGATTGAGGCATGATGTTAAAAAGATATATAAAATATTGCTGATGGCAAGGCCAAGCATCCCAACTCTCAAATGAAAAGGTATCAAAGAGATTAAAGAAAACCCATTACAAATCAACATACCACTAATATGCCCGCATCTGCCCTATTATCTCCCCTCTATTCCAGTCACACCAGCAAGACAAAGCTGCAAGTTTAATCTTTATTCAAAGTACATTTTATGATTTTACATGAATGGTTATCAGTGCATACGTAGTACTTTAATATTTCCTTCTTTTGTAGCCACTGCTCATTGTAAAAGACAAGTTTGGTTTTTAAGAAGCGGCTCACAATAGACAAAGTGCTGCTTAGAGAAGTCAAAATGGACCTGCTCTCCATCTGTAGGTTTCTTAGAATAAAGAAAAATAAAAAATAAAAACTGTAAAGATGAATATCAAACAAGTGAATTCACACTGTTCGACTCTTCCGACTGACTTGAAGCTTTACGATTCATTTGTCTGTGGGAAAATAGACTATTGAAGGGCAGAGAATTAATTCAGCTGTAGAAATGCTTCTGCACAACCAGCTGTGCCTCTCTCTTCTTTCCTCTGCAGGGCAAGAAAATCCTCCTGCAGGCTGAGAGCCTGCTGCCAGCGACTTTTGTTCTCTTACACTTACCCCACTCTTCAAATGCAACATCCTTCTGCAGAGAGGGAGAAAAAAATATTTCCTCCCACACCTGTTGATGAATTGTGTTTGTGTACAAGCAACAGACAGGGTAATAACGTGTCTTTATACGACCACATGGGCAAAAAAAAGTAGTTTCCTCACACGGATAATGGTGAATGGGGAAACCCTTTTCACAAAAACAGCAAAGAGGCCTGAGGACAAATTAGCCTAATCGTCACTTACAAACAAAATAATTCCCTTTTTGGACAGGAAAGTCACAAGATGTCTTAATGACTGGTGCTGCTGCAGAGGAGAAGAGGCTTGTTTGTGCTTTGTGGGTGAATGATGGGTTTTTGTATTGTTTTTTTTTTTTTTTGCTGAGACAAGACCTTCCCTCAAGAACCCTCTCACTTTTATTTCTCTAAAATCACAGGAGGTAGGTGTAGTGCCCAAACATGATTCTTTCAAATATCCAAACTCTTAAATGCACAAGTTCAATTTGCTTTTTAGAGATGTTTCTGTAAAGGTGCAGAAAAAAATGTTTCTTCCATTTACTAAAAACCCTTCAATGTCACCGTCTCCAAATAAAAAGTTGCATAAAAAAAATTCTACAGAGAAAAAGTCAAGGAACACTAAGAATTTTTCTCTCATTTTTTCTAAAGTAAACAATAACAGATGGTTGTCAAAGGTAAAAAAAACAAACATGTGAATCAAAATTATAACTATGTAATCTTATTCAGTAACCTGACAAAGCAGGCATCAGTTCTGGGTCATTTTAGAAACATGGCTCATTCATCCTGTCCTCACATCGCAAAGCTAATTTAGCTCAAAATATACAGAGAATTCTTCATTTTCTGGCATCAGAAACTCAACTGAAGCCTCCCTACAGAAGCTTTATGTTTTAAAATAAATTGCTATCTTTCATTACATGTTCAGTATCTAAACTTAGCTAAACAGAGGCAGAAACAATTAACTTTGGTGTTTGTCTGATTAGAGGAGAGAGCTGTTTACATTACTTCATTATAAGCTCCGGGAATATCGTTAACAAGACATCCGTCTCCCTGTGAGTGTTATTTAAAATAATAACCTGAATAAATTGATTTAGGGGGAAAAAAAATAGCACATTGACATTCGGTGTCACATGTTATTCACTAAATGCTGTTATACAATGAAAACGTACGCGTTCAGGAATCGATAGCGCTGCAGCAAAACTGTTCAGTTCCTGACCTTTCAATTCTTATACTGCTTAGTGTTAGCGCAGCACTGTGTTAAATGAGAATGATTGTTCTTGTGTGAAGTGTGAGATGAATAGCCCACTGGCAGATAATTACAGACTCAATGCACTTAGCAATGCATGACAGTAGTGTGCAAAAGTTTTAAGCAGGTGTTTAAATGTCTGATTTTATGGATTTTCAGAATACTAGAGCTTTCAATGAGTGGCCCTAAACGTTACCAATTTTTTCATGATTCTTTGAAACGTCTTGATTAGAACATCTTCATGCTTCTTGACAGCCTGTGACAACCCTGACGATTGATTATATATTGTGTCCTTATTTAATCAACTCCACGGTGAGTCCTTTGTTTCGTTTTACTAAAAACACGCTGTGTTCTCCCATTCAAACTGCTGATGAGCTAAAGCTGAAGGCCAATTCATACTCCACAAAAAGCAAGAACTTTGTTCTCGCTGGGGGGGGGGGGGGCTCCGACAACAAGACAAAAGTTTGTTTCAGCAGGGACCATTCATACTCCTTAAGTTTTATAGGTGGGCGTATTTTCTCACCACCTCAGCCAGCTGATCCTCAAAGGTAGGATACCCATTTAACTTCAACGCCGGCGAAAAAAGACACACCTCGCCTCGCCTTCCTCCGCTTATCTGGGTCCGGGTCGCAAGGGCATTGTTTTTTCATTTTTTAAAATGTTTTATTTTAGTTGATTTAGTTATTATTATTGTTTATGCATTTATTTAGTATTTCTCTGATATTTTCTTTCAAGCCACTTGCTGTCTTCTATTGTTTTGTTGCATTGAAAGAGGACCCCCATTGGTTCATCTCAAGGGGTTTTATCTTCTGAAAATATAAGTACCGGTAAATAAATAAATTAGGGCATCCCAGGCCATCCTCTCCCTGGCCAAGTCCACCAGCTCCTCAGCTGGGACGCCCAGGTGTTCCCTGGCCAACCTGGAGATGTATTTCCTCCAGCTTGTCCTGGGTCGACCCAGGGGCCTCCTGTTGGCAGGACATGCCCAAAACACCTCCTGAGGGAAGCATCCTAACCAGATGCCCAAAATACCTCCACTGGCTCCTCTCGGTGTGGAGGAGCAGCGGCTCTACTCCGAGTCCCTCCCGGATGTCTGAGTTCCTTACCCTATCCCTAAGGCTGAGCCCAAACACCCTGCGAATGAAACTCATTTCGGACGCTTGTATCCATGATCTGATTTTTTTTTGTTATTATAAGCTCATGACCATAAGTGAGGATTGGGACGTAGATCAACCGGTAAATCGAGAGCCTTGCTTTCTGGCTCAGCTCCCTTTTCACCACCACCGATTGGTTCAGCGTCTGCATCACTGCAGACGCTGAACCAATCCGCCTGTCGATCTCCCGCTCCCTCCTCCCCTCACTCGTGAACAAGACCCCGAGATACTTAAACTCCTAAGACCTCTCTCCTGACCCGGAGTTGGCAAGCCACTCTTTTCAGCACTAACCACGCCCATTCACCCCTTCTGACCAATCACAGCAGTTGTTCTCAGACACCCTGCAGAAAAAGTCCTGCTCAGCTGATGTGTACAAGAACAAGCCGCAAGCACTGCTGAACTGGGGCTGCGAGAACAAAATGACGTCAGTTTTGTTCTCGGAGACCCCCAGCGAGAACAAAGTTTTTGCTTCTTGTGGAGTATGAATTGGCCTTAAGCTAATGAGTCATGATTTGTGATTTTATTCATTAAACAGGGCAGCATGTAGTAGCTCAGTTGGTAAAGTGGCCATCTAGCAACTGAAAGGTCGTTGGTATGTTACCAGCTCTGGCTGGGTTACATTGTCGTTGTGTCCTTGGGCAAGACACTTCACCCACACTGGGCCTTCCTTACCACCACCTGATGGTGGTAAAGATGGCCCAGTGGCACCAGATTGTGTGTGGTGATGCAAGCCTCTGACAGTCTGCCCCAGGGCAGCTGTGGCTACAGTGTAGCTAACTGCCATCAGCATGTGTGTGTGTGTGTGTGTGTGTGTGTGACTGGGTGAATGACTACTGTAGTGTGAAGCACTTTGGGTGTCCTAGGACTTATACAAGTACAGGCCATTTACCATTTAAACAGTGACATGTCTTGGTTACCGTTATGGCTGAACATTAGACCAATACTTATAGTGTTGATTAAATGCTTTGGTTATTGTAGTTTTGTCTATTTTGGAGGGGTTTTTTTGTCACTTTTCTTGTTTAATGCTAAAACAGACTATAGTACTTTTGAATTTATTGATGTGATTCCAATTTCCAACTTATTGACCTAAATACCTTTGTTGAAGGATTAATACTTTTATTTTTAACTAAAACTAGACTCCGCCCATCCCTCTCTCACTCCACTGCTCAAATACTCATCTTTGCCTTCCTAACTTCAAGACTTGACTTCTGTAACAGCATCCTCAATGGCCTTACAAAAACTACAGTACATCTACGTAAAACTCAGCAGCACGTCTACTCACCCACACCCGCTCCAGAGACCACATAACTCCTGTCCTCAAACAACTCCACTGGCTCCCAGTTCAACACCGAATTCATTACAAACTGCTCCTCATCACCTACAAATCCCTCAATAACACTGCCCTCCCTTATCTTACTGAACTTCTCCATCGTCATTCTCCTACCCGTCACCTCCGCTCTGCTGACTCCAATCTCCTTTCCCCAATCAGAACAAAACGCAGCACACTGGGGGATCGAGCCTTTGCCGCTGCCGCCCCAACCCTTTGGAACTCTCTCCCACAAAACATCAGCAATGCTGACTCTCTCCACTTTCTCCACTGCTTAAAACCCACCTGTTCAAACTGGTTTTCCCTTAATCATCATCATCACCATCACCCATTAATCAACATGCTGTCAGTGTTTGTTTGTCTGTGTGTGTTTACTCATTGTGTGTTTATTGTAAAGCACCTTCGAGTGTCCTAAAAGCGCTATATAAGTTTGATGTATTATTATCATTATTAAAACATTTGAGAGTTTTTGTCGACTAAAACTATCACATATAGACATGACTAAATGTCACGTAAACTAATCAGCCTTTTCATCCAAAAGACTAACAATAAAACCAAAGTGGTTGTTAAAAACAACACTGCTCTAACCGGACCAATAGTCAGTCACTTCAAATTGACCCAAAAATCCTTTTTACACCTATTTGCTCAAACTTATCATGCACTTGAATATTATTCTACAAAAATCTCAAATTTGTGCAGATGTTTTGATGGAGACTGGTCTTAATGTGGGCTCAACTGGGATTTATCTTAATTTTTGTTTGTAAAAAGCATGTCTTATTTTTAAAATGCATCTGTCTAAAACATTTGCACAGTACTGTTGAACTCGCTAGCAGCAGGGGCACCTCAACAAAATCTCTTGAAATGTTTGCAAGGGTTCTTAATTTCTGTAAATGAAATATCAATTTTTTAATTAATGAAATGAATTTTCTCTTAAAGTAGTCACAGAGTTTGGACATCTAAAGTGCTTCTTAATTTAGCTTCTGTCAATAAAAGTGCTTAACATGTGGAAAAGTTCTGGGAGGAGCTGGCGGCCATTGAAATGATGACTGATTAGAATCTGACATTCAGAAAAAAATGAGATAATTTGCAAACAAATTAAGACAATTTGTAAATGAAACATGTAAATCTGCACAATGTTCACACAAATGTCACAACAAAGCAAATTTACAACATGACTATTGTCTAGCAGATTCAGAAACTTGAGGCTTTTACTCATTGCAACAAATTTCACACAAAACTGAATTTGATTTTACACATAAACATTTATTATAATAACACACAAACTGATCCTAATTGATCCCTTGGGGACAGGAACATGGTCTGGACAACAGTTTAGTGTTAACAGTATGGACTAAAGTCTGTGTTGGTTAAAGAATCTGTGCTCACACAGAAACCTGCTTCCATCAAGGAGGAAAGATTCTGCCTCCAAACAGCACCATAGTTATCACACGCTTAAAATAAGAATCATTTGGTGAGCTTGACAAATTGACTAAAGCACCAACGAGTGATGGACCGAGAGGAAATAAGCAGTAGGATCAGCTGCTTTGAAATCACGGAGCATTTAAAGACCGACCTAAAGTCTCTTCTTAAAACCTCTCATATGTTCTTAATAACAATAGAGCGTGTCTACATGGTCTCAGAGAAAACTTTTTTTTTGTGGTCCAGTAACAGCTGCAAGAATCTAAACCGCTGCTGTGCAGGATAACACACATCACTGCTACATTCACAAGCCTTTAAAATGGCACTGGTGGCTTGTATTGCCCGTGTTGAAGCAAAAAAAAAAAAAAAAAAAAAAATTTTATTCTTCTACCTTTAGGAAAAAAAAAGAGGGGGAGGGGGGGGTGGGAGGAAAAAAAAAAAAAAAAAAAAAAAAAAAATTTATTTTTTCGCTTCATGGGGTGGGATGGGGGGGGGGGGGGGGGGGGGGGGGAGACCAATAAATACATTTAAATAAATAAATAAAACTTTAAGCTGCAAAATCAGGTGAATTTAAACAAACATCAATCAGAGTAACAGGTGCTTTGGATGAATTAAAGTGCAAAACCTACAGAAAATATGTCAAAAATCCCACCTGTGTGCCCTCAAGTGCTGAGAAACCATCATAAAAACTTTGTTCTAATTTATTGGTGATTAACTTCTAGTTAGATCGTGTAATTATTTTAACTAACTTAAGCCTCAGTAGATTTTGTTTCACCGACGATGATCAGAAGTTTGAACACATAAAATTATGTCCTATAAGCATCATTACTGAATCCAATTTAGCTGTATACTTCCTTATGTCTCACCTCTGCTTTGCAGATGTCCCTGAAATTCTTATAGCTTGTTTATCAGAGTAAATCAATACATTAATTTAGGGATGAGGAGTTTAATTTGTGGTTTAACGCAAATGTTTCTAATGGCCTGGATCTTTTATAGCACTGCCTTCAGTCTGTTTCAGGGATGTTTTTAACACTTAAAATGCAATAATTACATACAGCTGCCACTGGTCTGTTTATCTGGCAGCTCAAATGTGCTTAAACTCATTTTCTATAAATCCTTTGCATTAATAGTTCCAGGTAAAGTTTTGCAAAGTGTTTTAAAGTTGTGAATAAAATTTGTTGATGGGTGGATCTCAAAAGATGTTGAACATTTCTAGTCAAACTAGATTTACATGTTTCAGATGTGGATGTAAGGTTCATCCAAATTAGGGAAAACTTTTCTCAACAAATATTTGCTTGACATCCTGTGATTAGTTCTTGTTTTAGCTGAAACCTCGGAAGAAGAGGATGACTGGGTCCTGAGGGGAAGAAGAGCAGGATGAAGATGAGATGAAGTGTTGGTAGAGATGGAGTGGAGGGAAGGCATGCAAAATGAAGGAGTCAATCACCCACTGCCTGCATGCTTTGAGGAATCAGAAAACATGCAGATTAAAAAAAAAACAATAATAATAAAATAAAAAGGAAAACAAGAAACACCTTGTCATATTTGAAAAGAATTTCCTTAATAAAGACCCAGAGAGAGACACAATCCGCCTGAAGCATTTCCACCTCACAGCAGTTCAATGACAGGTAAACATGCAAATAAAAATATTTCACTGGCAATGACTTTTAACTGTCTAATGGAGACAAATCAATTAAATTAATAGTTTTATATTACAAAATAAAAAAATGAAGTCTTGGAAAAATGTTTAGATTCAGCTGATTGCTAATATATGAAAGAATTAAAATAAAGTAACAAAAATGGCAAAGTTGTAGTGCTTATTTAACCCATTATTTCCCACTTTAATTTATTACTCTTTTTAAATCTCAACAACCACAAATAAAGGAAGAAGCAGCACATACAATGATTAAAGATCTGTTGGGATTTATTGTACATGATGTAATGATTCAGAGTTGCATTTCAAACTGGGAAAAATGTCATTAAAACCATTAGAGGATGAACAGATTCAGTCATATGGTTATTTTTTGGTGTTAATTATAAAATAAATGCAGGATTCTTTATTTGCCAAAATACAATTTTCAGTAACACCCAGTTTAAATCTTTAACATGGAAAGTTCTCACTGAAAAAAAAAAACATGAATTCGTGTTGTATAACTCACCAGAACCTGTTAGTATCCCTCAGGTTTAACTAAAATGTAGAATGATCCAGTCTTCAGCTTCCCTGCTGCTGATTTTGTGCAACTTCCACCAGCTGCATCCAGAGAGCTGGACATTTACATCCTAAAAACTAAATAATGACCCACAAAAAAGTTAGTAATATTTGGCTTACTTGTAAAATTTATGGAAAACACCAGTAAAACAGGTCACGCTCCAGTGATATTAATGCAGGGCATTTAACCCTCGTGCTGTCTGGGGGTCAAATTGGCCCTAAAAGAACAGAAAACTCCATAGGCCCCAGTGTGACGGTTAAGTACAAGCACACAATGCTGATTTTCTAATGTCAGATAACTTATTGATTATCATGCTGTTCACAAGTCAACTTATTGTCTGCTGAGACATGGTATCCCACTCTTCTTGAGGGGCGGCCCTCAGGTCATCGAGTTTCCAGCCTCTACACGGACTCAGCTGATTCTATAGGTGGGGCAGTGTGTAGCTCAGCAGGTAGAGTGGACGTCTGGCAATCGGAGGGTCGTCGGTTTGATCCCAGCTCCAGCTGGGTTACGTTGTTGTTGTTTCCTTGGGTTAGACACTTCCTCCACCCTGCCTGCTGGTGATGGTCAGAGGGACCTGCCAGGTGTCGGTGCATGGCATCTCCGCCTCCGTTAGTGCGCTCCCAGGTCAGCTGTGGCTACAATGTAGCTTAGCACCAGTGTGTGAATGACTGTCGTGTTGCAATGCACTTTAAGGAATTACAGAACTCTAGAAAGCACTACACATTTACAATTTTTGTCATAGGTTTTCTCAAAGGTCTGGAGGAAGTTCAGGCCACTTCATCTGAGATACTCCAGTCTCCAGCAGCTCTTCCCTAATGATGTGACCTTGAGTTGGAGCATTGTCGTCCATGAAGATAAAATTAGGCCTGGCTGTGCTGTTCATGCATAGGTGCAGTGACTGAATTAATGTTATCCAGGTACTATGGGCTTGTCACAGAGCAATTAACAAAGTGTAGGACAGTTCTGTACTGCCTAGACACACCTGAACACACCAACACCAACACCACCACCGGCTGGTCTGGTGACAACAGTGACTGATGCACAGCGCTCTCCTTGATGTCTTCAACCTCAATGGAGGTCATCATTTCTGCTCAGCGTGAATCAGTTTTCATCAGTAAAGAGCAGTGAGGCCCACTGGTCCCTCATCCAGTGTAAATTCTGCCTGTCCCTGCAAGACGATGACACCTGTGCCTGGTGGTGTGGTCAGACAGGTACCCTTGCAGGTCATCTAGCACACAGACCACACTGATGCAAATGGTTTGGAATGGTCTGACATGACACCTTATGCCTCCCTTAAACGTGTCTGAAATTGTGTTGTAGCTATTCATCATCCAGCAGCGCAGGTCAGTTCAAAATGAAGCAGTCATCAGTGTGGGATGTAGCCAACGGACGTTCATTTCTATGCCTTTCTGTGACTCTTCCAATCTCTGTTGCAACCTGTTGACACTCTAAGCTCAGTGGCAACTTCCATCTGAGAACATCCTGTTTGAAGCCTCGCAATGGCGAGGAACTGTTGATCAATTGTTATTTGTTGTCTTGGTCTCATGACGTCAAAATGTGAACAGCATGATGAGGAGGGCTGTTTAAAAACCAGTTCTAATTAAACCAGGAAAGGTTTTGGTCGATCCATGGATCAAACACCTGTTTAGGCATTAAGGTCCTTGTTAGAGAACAGTTCTGCAAAAAGTACTGAAACACTGAACTGTTGAACATGAGCATTCAAAGGTTTAGAGGAGGTCACATTAAGGCCACCTGTAAAGGTTAGAGTGCATTTTAGATTCAAACTAAAATTTTACAAGAAATCCAAATATCCCTAACTTTTGTGTGTGTATATATACATATATCTATGAAATAAAAACTCACAAATAGATTTTTAAAAGTGGCCATAAAAGAAAACCCTTCAGGCAGGTACCCTGAACACGATTTACTAATTTCTTTAATCCCCTGCAGCTGAGACAAACTGCTAGTCAGACAGAAGTTATTCTGAGCATGTTTTTCTTCCTTTTTCACACAATGAAATATAGAGGAAAAGAAGAAAGAGGTGGGTGTACTGGGCAGCTGTCAACAACTTCCACAGCTTCCCGCCACAGCTGATCAATCAGCCCCATATCTGAACCTCACCAGCGCTGACCCGCTGGCTAGAACTGACATTAATCCTAAATCTTCCAGTCAGTGCAGAGGAATGACAGGGTGCAGCGTGGTGGTGTGACTGAATGCTGATACAGGCTCTAACAAGCAAAGGTGCTGATGCTAATGAGTGAATCTGTGGCCTTCTAACGAGCCTGCATCATTTGATGTCCTAATTTACAATGAGCTGTGTCTCAGGGGTGCAGGATAATGAGCTGGACCAGGATTCCCAGGGCAGCAGCTTGTGTAACCCATCTCATGCAGAGGAGGAGGGGGACACTCGCTCCCAACCAGTGAGAGTTTGCAGCAGAGGCAGAAGGGACATATTCTATGTCTGTAGGAGGAGGAGGATGCGAAGGAGGCGGGAGGAGAGGTGGGTACATGTCATCCCTGCTTGATATGTTTGTACACACCAATCAAGGAATCGCTGTGGCCAAGTGAGAAAAGCTTGTGTTCTCTGTGACAAACTGACCTCAGGCAACAAGAGCACTCAGAGAAAAAGGAAATGGAGAAGGAAATCAGGGTGGGCGGGGGAGAAGGAGCTTTAAATGGAAAATGATGGATTTGACCTGGATTTAGAAATGTCTACAAACACCGACAGACATGCATCTTACTTTTCTGTGCTTCAATTATAATCAAATTTTATCTTACAATTAATTTTTTACCCTGATGACATTAAAAAAAAAGGCCTGTCTTCCGTTGCACTTTGAAATTAACAAATGTGGTGCTCAGTGACCTCAGCGTCGAGACCATCCACACAGGGTAAGCAGCGTGCCCCACCACCCCCACCTCTTACTGCTGCGTCTGCACGGCTGCATTAGTCAAGCTCAGATGGGTTTTTCCGCCATGAGTAGCAGAGCATGACATGCGTTCAACAATGGCAGGCAGATGACGAGCTGGCTCCATTTGACGACAGCCTCTGCTGAAGCAGCCTTTTTTTTTATGTGGAGGAATATGTGGGCAGCGGGATTCATTATGGGTGCACAGGTGGCCCCGAGATCTAATGAGCTGCATTTAGTTCAGTTTTCACATGCAGAAAGATGCACTTTAAAAACAAGCATGTTTTCTAGGTATGAGTTTCTAAATCAAACTACATGGAAAAATGGATGCACAAAAGTGAATTTTCACAATCTTTATCTGGTCCTAGTGACAGAGGCTATCTACGGTCAAAGCTGAGATTAAAATTCTACAAAGCCAATCATTTGGATTTTAAAATCTGCTAAACTAAAAACTTGCTATCCAAATCCACTCAATAAGCAGTTTCTTTGTTGTAATCCTTTAACAATTAACTTCAGAGAAATGTTTGCTTCATTGAGTGCTTCTGGTGGAGTTTATAATCACTTTAACTATTAACACTGCCCCCCTCTGGCAACATTTATCTTTTTATTGATTGAGTTAAAAGTTTGCTACAAAGACAAATCTGCAGCATGTGGGGGAAAATAGCAATGGCAATCAATGCACACACAAAAAACAAACTAAAGTAAATCTCACATCACGATCTATTACTAAAAAAAAATAAAGTAAAAATTTGCAACTCAGTTCATCACAGGAACAACTCAAATTGTACCCAATCTATTAACTGCTCGCCACTGAGCACCATTTGAACGTTTGACCTTCTGCCACAGCTCATGACATTATAGTGACATTTAAAGTAATCCCTGCCTTGGTTCTTAATCCCAGTGGCCGTTGACTGCCCTGACCCTTCCTGAGCTCCAGACCCTTACATGCCCTCACACACCGGCAGAGAAAAGGAGAACACAGCTCTGATGCTCAAGATGAGAATACGTCACTCTTCAGAGGTCGCAAGGGTTAAAATATTACCAATTAAACTTAAGTTAATCAGACTAAAAATGTATGTGCATGTATTTTTTAAAAACAGGTCTTTTCACAAGATGTATTCTGAAAGAAATACAACACCTGGATGAGAAAACATTCTGCACCTATTCTTTCTTTTTTGTTTTTCTAGCTTCTTGTGTCCGAGTAGTAAAATACATGTTCATTTTCCAACAGGTGCTATCAAACTCTTTCTCTGAATCCTGGTGTCTTCTTTCTGATCCACCATTCATCGTTCCTCATCTGTAGCAGCATAATGCAGCTTTGTTTGTAAGACTAATTTACCCGTCGCCGTCGAAGAAAGTTTCACTTTGACAAAAGGCAGATAAAAAGTGATGAAATCAGGGGTACAAGATGACAACCCATTTATTTAGTAATACATTCTGCAAACTAGAAATTTTATTCAAACTTTAATGACTAAAAAAAGAAAGAAGAAAGAAAGGGAGGAAAGAATGAGAAAATTTTAGGAGCAGGGAGAAAAAACGCATCTATTCACAAGCAAGGAATGCAATTTGTTCAATCGACAACAAATAATACAATTTAGTTCAGGAAACAAAGCTTTTTTTTTTCTTTTTTTACATTTTCTTCTGCCATTCCTTTGGAGCTAGAACATAATACAAAATATACAGTTATTGAACTTTGTAAAATCACTCACAGAGGCCTCTGAGAAGCATTTGAATCAACATCGACAATACTTAACTACAGCACTCTAAAGCTATTCTTGTATGTAATCATAAATAGAGCAGGTACATTTATGTATGTATGCACATCTTGAATGCTTACAAGGTTACCATGTTAAAACACTTGCATTTGTTAAAACGTATGACATCATTTGCAGTGGAAATTAAATAAGGTGTTAAAATCGAGATCAGATATAGTGGCATGGGGGGGGGTACCTTGTTGACAGCCAGGACAAAGTCGCTGTTGATAGTTTAAGTACCTTAAAAAAAGTTTTAAATCTGTAAGTGTGTAATGTCAACAGCATTACTCTTCCTCGTAGTGTTTTGCTGGGCAGGAACTTTAGGGGGCAACATGAGATCGGGTAAGGCAAATCGGTGAGCTTATTTATGAGCTGACAAAGATCAGCGAAGTGAGGTTCTGGTCACCCTGTAAGGGGACGAATAAACCACCACTGCTAAGGGTCACACAGTAAACGCCACAACTGAGGTACATCGATATGTACACGAGGGCGCAAGCATTTAAAATCTCTAACTTCTGCTAAGTAGTCTTCCATACAAGAATAAACAGGATGCATTCCAGGCAACCAAAGGTAACTCTGTTGATAGCTTTATATAGTTTTTCTACAATAACAATTTTCTAAAAATAAAGCTGATTAGACAGATGATCAGTGCATACGACTCCTGTCTTTTACTTGCACACCAATCAGCTACAACAAGAAACCCACAAACATGATATCACCTTTTGTGAAACCTCAGGTCCTGATGTTCATGTGGATGTTACTCTGGCAGCCAAGTAGAAACACTACTGCAGAACACCTTCCACTGGCAACAGTGCTTTCTACTGCACAACAATGGCCCTCACACACTCAGGATACACTTGAGAATCATAAAATGAGGAGCTGACTCATTCTTAAATCACCACAGATCATATTAAATCTACAGGATGCTCTGCCAGCGTCAACTCACATGTACAAATCAAGCGAGCGGCTTTGTTGTTGTAGCTGATTGACATTTTTTTCCTCACACAACTCCCATTACTAGAACCCTGAACTCTCCATACAACAGATGTGAGCTAAGAAAGCGCTTCATAACATTGAGAAACAGGTGAAAATACTACTGGAGGGGCGTTATTAGGCAGCTTTTGGGATAAAGCTGTTAGTGTTCCTAAATACCAAAATAAATCGTCATTGCAGAAGATTTTCTAACTTTTTTTTTTGTTAGCTTCAGCACAATTCAACACTGTACACAAGCATATCTTTATCCTCTTGGGGGGGGAAAAAATCAAGTTTTAAAATAGGAGGAACTATTAAAAACAGCTCTTTAAAAGTCAGCTGCATAAAGAAAAATACAAATACTTCCTATAGAGATTATGAGGTATACAAGTTCATGAAAAACTATATATATGCTCAGGATTTTATTTTGTTCATTTCAAAATGGGAGTGTAGGGATGTTTACATAAGATAATTTTTTAATTATTTCAATAACATGCATCAAAAGAAAAAAAAAAACAATAAATCATAGGTTGATTTTGATTAAACCAGTTCTGCACATTAAACCTCTAATTTCAGTAATTTTGCAGTAGAATGAGTCCATTATGGAAAAGGGGTAATTAACCAGCACATCTTTCAAAATGACAAAAATGCAAGACACTTGATGAGTACAATTTCAGGAAGTCTAACATACAAATAAACATGTTACTCTCTCAATGAGCTTTAAGAGGGGTAGGGAATAAAACGTGTTCAGAGTCATTAATACCTACCAGGTTCACAACAAGCAGCTAATTGCTGACAGACATTAGAAAAGAGACATCTACTGCACTTAAATACAAGCTTTGCAGAGCAACATAAATAGCCGCTTAACTAAAACAAAAATAACTAGCATTTCTGCTCATAGTGAATTAATCCATCAATTATAATACAGGATGAAAGCACAGCATCTATACAAGTCTTTTCAGCTGTTTGTTATTTTTAATATTGGGGAGAAATGTTCAGTGCCTTTAGCCAGATATCAACTCAGAAAAAAAAAATCTTTTTTTTTTCTTTTTATGTTTGCTTGATGACCGGTTAAAGGTACTCTATGGAGTCTCCACTGAAAAGAAATTATACATTCAACATTTCTTAGAAAAATGCTTTTTGCTTCAAGGCCAAACTTTTATAAAACAAATGCAACATCTTTCCATACTGTTCGCTTGGATTTAGAACCTGGTTTATTTCTGACAGTATACTTCAGCACTCCTCTGCCACATTAACCCAGTACAACTTGTTGATACTCACACTAGCACCCCCTGCAGTCAACAAAAGTCCCCTGATAAAGCACTTGTCTTGCAGGTTCATTCCAGTGCGCAGAGCTCACTGAAAATGTTTTACACACATACACAAAGCCCAAAACACCACAGAGTACCTTTAAATATCAACAAATTAATAGAGCTAAAACATTATTTTTAATCTTTTAAACCATAAACTTAGGAGTAAAGCAAGAATGCTTTAAAATTTTCTCAAACAAAATGGATCTTTGGCATTTTTGCCACAAAAGCACATCAGAAAGCAGCTTTAGGATTACAGTAAATTAGTCTCTTTTTTACAAGCTACGCACTACAAATCTAAATTAGGTGAAATAGTGAGGATTGTCTTTTTGATAGTGAGTATAATTTTAGTACATTACTCTGTATTACATAAATGAAACTACAAAGTGGTTAGAAGGAAACCTGTTTGCCAAAAACATCAAAAATTAAACCAGAATTAAGTCTTGACCATGGCAAAAAATAAAATAAACCCAAGCAAAATTATTTATTCCTCAAAAAAACAAATGAAGTCAGAAGTATATACATACACGCGTTTTCATAACACAAGACAATGAGGGCAGACAGACTGAAATAAAACATTTTCTCTGCAAGAAAAACCTGTTAAATACAGATTTAGTAAGTGACCATGTTTTCTGGGGGAATATTAGCAAATAAAACGTTAACCCACAATTCACACACTAAAGCAGCAAACCTGTGCTGTGGATAAGGATGTGGCAGAGGAGAGTTTTAGGTGACAAAACCTAATGGGAATTAAAAGGTGCTACACATGAGAACACCTTGCAGCTAGCACATTTGTTCTTGGTTTAAATGTCCAGATAAAGACAATAGCCTTGAAAAACTGAGCCAATAGTTTCTAAAATGTTAGTCTGTGATTCCACTTAAAATATTCAGTGCTTAAAGGAAACATAAGAACCTAAAATGTATATTTGTACCATATACAAATCAACCTGGTGATAACACAAATTGGCTTAGGCTGTAATAAAGCTGTAAATGTGATTAAAAAAGATCATATGGCACCTACAGTGGTCAAGCTGTACAGTTTTATTATATTTTTAAATATGACACAATATGCAAGTAAATTAGTCACACCTGACCAGCTGCAACCCAATGTACACCACTGGTAAATTCAACTCTATGTGCCAACTCCAATTAATTTAAGGTTCCAACACAAAAACAGCATCTATGTTTTCTATCATCTAAAGCCAATTTGGATTAGAAGCAGTGAAAACCTCGGTTTGGGTGAGAGGGAAGTTCCCTTAAACCCAGCCTGAGAAGTTGCTTGAACAATCTGGACACCTGGATGCAGACTGATCTGCCTTTCCACCGATATGTGCGCATGCATACACACAAGCACACACACGCTTGCAAGTATATTTGCACAAACATGTTTATATGGGGCTCATTAACAAATACCTCTTAAACAAGGGGGAACTTTTTTTTTTCCACCTCATACTGTTAAATTGTCAATATTATTTGAGCATGTACAGAAAACCACTTACAAAAGTAAAATTCAGTTAACAACAGGAGGGAAATGTAAATTTATATGGTTTGATATAGAGAGCTTACTGTGCTGTCAACTATACAATTTACCCGTTTCTTAAAAGAGCATAGACTAACTGGGGGAGAAAAAAAAAAACACAAAGCGGTGCAATGGAAAAGTAAAAGCACAGAGACATTGTGTCTGGAGGACAAGCGGTAATATTCACTGAATAAACATTTGTTTGAATTCCAGAAGAGCAGGAAAAGGCAGATAGTGCATAAAAGTTCTTTTTTTTTTTCATTTCTTTTTTTTTTATGATTTTTTTTACTTAAAATCAAGCTGCATTAAATACAGGCTGTTTGTACAGGACAATTGCACTTCACAAAACAGAAATATACAAACACACAAGGAGATGTGAATCAAATTAATTACAGCAAAAAATAGACTATTTAAGCTGGTTATTTAACAAAAACAAAACTTGTAGACTCACTTGTTGTGGATTACGTTAGAGAAGATTTTTTAAAGGAGGGTGAACAAAAGGGGAGACAAGACGGTGGGGATCCTGAACTCCAGAGTGGACTGGTGCTGCACTATTCCAGGTTTGTGTGCATGCAACTCCTCCTCCTTCTCCTCCTCCCATGAATTCCCTTCTTAGAAACCAAAAGCTCAGAGTGACGGAGAGACAGACTGCTGAGCTGAGCTGCTGTGGGTCTTGAGAGGATGGTGGTTTGTAAACGCTATGCTGTGTTAGTGGTAGGAGGCTGTGTTACCACATGTCGTCTGTGGATGCAGAGTCCTTGATGAGAAAGGAGAGGAAGGAAAAACCCTTCAGACTGTGGCTATAAACCCACTGGATCTCCATCAAGAGCTGCACAGGTTTCAGCATGTATGACACAAACTGATGTACAATAAAAACCTTGCAAGAATGAATAAATGAGACGACCCATCCCCCTCAACATCTAGAATGATAGTAGTAGACAATCTGGGAAAATGATAAAAGTGAAAATAGACTACTTCATCCATCTAAGTAGATGTACATTTAAGAACATTCTCCTTGGTGTTCAGTCTGCCCTTTATGTTGTGGCCCAACGAGCCGGGTCCTAACAACCAGATGAATCCTTGGTAAGTGTACCATTTGCAATGGCCAAAGATAATTCTCACTGCTTGATTCAAGACAGATTTTGTTCAACTTGGTGTAGGATTACTTTTTCTTATGCATGATGTCAATGTTTTCCACCACAGAAAGTCAAATTATTTAAACTCCAAATCAAACTGATTTCTAGGATTACGAGTACCTACACTCATTTCACCAAGTTTATTTTCATAAACAATCTCAAGACAAATGTTTCCAATAAAGCACATTAAGTTTTGTAAATAACACCAAGTACAAAATCATTCTGGACAATTATCTGTTTATGATTCAGGTTTGTTTACAGTTTATTCAGACTGATTACAAATCTGAATTTTGGCCACTCACAATTCTATTAATACAGAGAACCTAAATACATTAGTGAAAAACAAAAAAAAAGAAAAAGCTTCTATTTTAATCTTGTTTTTGAACTTAAACATTAATCTCTTTAAATATATATATTTTTTTACCAAATAAAATCTTTTTCCAATATATTGTTTTAGTGATATTGAATCTTCTGTGCAAATATTTTCTGTGTAAAAGAAAATAGATTTCAGTTTCTTTAAGAAAACACTAGTTTAAACACCACTGCCTTTAGACTAATACTTTACTGTAACCAAAACAAACGTACAGACTGTCTGGACTGGAGAGATGTGTTAAACAGCAGATAAATGCCTGAGGGGTGACATAAAAACAGGGAGAGATTTTTCAATCTAGTTCTCTCTACTTAAATTTCATTTCTGTGATTGGGGTCGTTTAGAAAAATTGCCCACATATTCCAGCTTTATGGGGTACAGCTTCTGCTCAATTATGGTCCTTTCTTTGTACTTGACCACAAGAAAGGTGAAAAAGGTTTAATTAAAAATAGCTGCCTGTGACAGTTGAGCTGTGAACATTCATGGTTCGGACATGATCACTTCCCACAGGAAGGTCATATAAAATAGAGATGTTACAGGAAACACTGCTGGATTAACCTAAAGCCACTGAAAACTGTGAACTGTCTTTTTTTTTCTCCTGATTACACCTGACATGCTTTTTTTGTCAAATTTAAGAATATGGTTTGCCTTTTACACCAGATTGCCATAAAACTAATATATTTTGTGTGAATGTTTTATAATGTGCACTAAAGATTTTTCACAGATTAATTTCTGTTTTAAAATAGCAAATTTTCTTTCTTCCTCAAAGAGAAAAGTACAAATATGTATAAAACTGTCAATAACAAAAGGGATTTTCTTGAAGAATTGAGAGACATAACAGGGTGAATGACTAGAGCCAGATAAATATTTTAAACTATTTCTACAGTACTAATGTTTTGAAGACAGAACAGGTTTGGTCAAACTTTAAAACACGCCCCAAAGGACTGGAAAAAGCTTTCCTAAATAAGCAGGAAAATCAAACAGGCTTAACAAGTTAGGCTATAGCAATAAGAAAGACTCAGCAAAAGCTGAGAGTGAAGTTTTAGTAGACACTAAAAAATTATGTAAAAAAACAAACAAGTAAAGATAGATAGAAATACTTCTACTTGCTTACCATTAACTATTGTTTAAAAATGTGCTTTCAGGCAACTTTTTGTTGCATTGGCAGCTAACCGTCTATAAAAAGAATAAAATGCTTCTTAAAAGAGCTTAAGGAAAAAGACAACAATTGGGTAGGACAATCACACAGATTGTTTCATAACAACCAGACGGCCTCAAAGGAGAGAGAACATAAATATCAAAAATAGCTAGTCACAGTCATTTACGTCCAATTATTTTAGAAAATATTATTTTAGAAAATGATTATATTTTTCTTTAAAAGCTTGTGACTAAGGTTTATATCAAGTGGGTTATGTTGGTCATTTTATCTCATATTTAAAATTGAATCCAGTCTTAATGGGAGTTCTAGAGGACACAGATCTTAAAAGGAAGTTTGCAGTTCCTCCTCTTTACAAACTACCATGCTGCATGAATGAATTAGAATTGAGATCCTGCAGGTTACATTGGACAAATCTTCCATTTGATGATGAACAATTCTAAAATGGTCACAGGTCAGAACAAGTAGCAAAAGAACCATGCAGCCCCATTAAAGTACTTATATCAGTGAAGTACAATCCTGAGCCACTATCCTGGATGTTTAAAATGTTTATCTGCTCCAACAAACCTGATGTGATTAATGAATAGGTTTCTGCATAATTTGAGGAAATGCTGAACAGGTGATTGAATCAGGAGTGATGGAGCAGGGAAACAACTAAAACATGCAGGATAATGGCTTCAGAAAACCAGGATTGGACACCACTGACAGAAAACAAGAAACGGAACCTAAATCAGTTCTATAGGCCTATTTCATGGCAGACATCTTCACTTGGGAAAAGTAGGTAAAGCACAGATTTATTAATGATGGCTGCATTCTGTTCAGAAAAAAATCTGCAAGTTATGAGTTTTACAAAATAACCAGAACGCAGAGTTGCCCTGTGTATACACCCGTGCTTTTCCTATCATTTTAAGTACAAATGTTTACTGTGAAATAAGCCTACTGAGTTAACAGCCACATTTTGGAGTTTGAGCTGAAAAAGCACAAAACTGCAACACAAGTGGGCCTTAAAAAGCTGAAGATCCAGTGCTTTTGGATGGAAGCAGGAATAAGAAGGAAGTCCTGTACAGATCTCTACATCACGTTGTACTGCCATGCTTCTCCTGTGGCCTAGCTAACCACCGAGAGCTATGGTTTCACACAGTTCACCACCAAATCTATACAGAGCTGGAGAATGTGGTTTGAAAAGATTAAGCTAACAGTAATGGAAGTTGGCCAATAAAAACAATGCAGTTAACATTATCAGAGGTGTCACGTAACTCAAGTCACACCCACGGAGACTAATAACTTCATGAGCAAAGACTGCTTCACTGGCAAGAAAACATGTGGAACTTGTCCAAAAATAAAACAAGACTGTTGTGCAACTGATTGTATGAAGAGATTATTAAGAAGTCAGGATCTTTTTTAAACAAACTTTAAAAAAAAATTAGGAGAAGAGAGACACCTTTTTGTTAACACTCTTCTCTTGCAAGCATACAAAATTTGACATGCCTCCAGGCTTTGCTTTTTGAGTTTACAAACATATAAATAAGACAAACAAATAAAAATAGATTTTTAGCTTTAAGTGTCTATGATACAATGACTTTGTTGAGTTGCAAGTATCCCTGTTAAGACCCCATAACCTTTAATTTAAGACATTCCTCATTCACTAAAGTTGGTCATAATTCCACAGGGTTCTGTTCTTAGACTAATACTTGTACGTTTACATTTGGCAATATTATTGAACTGCACTGTATTTCCATTAAAAAAAGGGTAAATGTTGGATAAAACCAATTAAAACAAGTGTATCTTGAAGCTGTTATAACTCAGATGACTACATTTTATTTTGTATATTTTTTAATAAAGAAAAACACAGGAAGGCCTAAACCAATGTTAGTTCTTTAAGCCACACAAACTAAAGTTACTGAGAAAGTTCTGATAACTAGTCATTGCAATGACAATACTGTATATTGTAATCTAACAGTTTAGGATTTTAATTAGTCACTTTGGATCATTTAAAAAGTTTAAATAAAAGTAATTTAAAAGAACTCAGGTGGTATGAAATCGAGACTTTTTAGCGTAAATGTATGTGTGGCACTGTCAAAATAAATAAAAGGTATAATGAGCTATTTGACCATAACTTGAAAAGCTGACATCAGAGTCAATCCATAAATCTCCCTGCAATCCCCCAAATAATTCCCTTTGAAACAATCTCACTAATCCAGACTAAACATTCAAATACATGCATAAGTTTGTTTTTCTTTTGGTCGCACATCAAAACCATGCATAGAAAAAATAAAGCAGACCCAAAAGTTAAGGAAACAGTCAGATACTTACAGTGTCATCACTTCGGTATGGGTTAAGTTTGTTGTACACCGCCTCAATAACACTTCGTCTGTTTACAGAAATAAGTGTGAAAAAGATAAATGTAACGTTTGAAGACAAAACAATGGTTGATTAAACCAGCAATCAATAGAAAACTTGACATGTCAAAAATAAATCTTAAGAACACTTACTTGCTTGCAAGTTCTCCACCAGGGGGAAGATTCGGGATGCTCTCAGATGCTAACGTTCGCATAACATGAACCAAATCCGGGGCACCCTCATCTCCCTGCTTTTTGATTATCTCTGTTAGAAGAAAAAAATGTCAACCCATTGGTAATATTTTACAACAATAAGCAATATGTGAATTATGTTTACAATGCATTATCCTGGAGCCTTAGATTTAAACAGTTCATTACACTGCAGACAAAAATATATATTTCATGTTGTGTCTCTGCAACTTAAATTTAATTGCATTCAGGTCTGCAACATGTCAAAAATAGCTGGGGTGGTAAAACTTTTACTACTTTTAATGTTGCATCCTTCTCACAACAACTTAAGAGCATTCTAGCATTTAGAATACAAAGAAAGCATCAGAGTTGTGATTTCATTCAGTTCTTCCTGCAATCAAATATTAAAAGTGTGCACTAGTACAGGATTGTTGTCGCATTTCTTGTTAATAAATTTTCCACATATTCTCTGTTGGAGAAGATAGATTGGGGATGCAATCAAGTTACTCAAGGAATCTCTTTTTATTCCAAGAATCATTTTTGCATCATGTTCAAACTGTGGTTTTGCACCAACTTGTTGAAAAATGCATGGACACACCTGGGAAAGACCTCATCTTGATCAGACTGAATTCAGTCGACCCGAGGATCTTTTAAAGCTTGTTTTGACATCCAGAATGGGTCCACAACTGTATCTGACATTAAAGATGAGAGACCAACATAGAACAAAATACCCCACCCCTGCCCCAAATACATTCTTAAGTTTTGCTTTCTTTTATTTCCCCACAAACAAAAATCTAATCTTTTTGGTACAACAAGCTACACATACAAGGACTTGTTTTAACACTCAATGTGGCAATTTTGGTGTAAAAGACTGCATATGAAGTCATCTTTCATTTTGTGATTCAACTTTTCACACTTTCCATCCTGACTAAAAATAACCATAGATGAATTACATTGATAGAAATTTGCTTTAAAATGTCACATAACAGACAGGTCTAAAAGCACAAGGGAAAATCTGAACATACAAACTGCAGTTATTCTAAATCTTGACAACTGTACAGCAAAAACTAAGTGTGGTATTTAAAGATGTACACGTCTAAACTTGCTTTTCCACATCTCCTACCTTCTACTCTGGCCTCAAGATATTTGTCCAGCTCAGTCTCCTGTTGCACTGCCTCTGGAGATACTTTTGGAGCTCCAGGAAAGCAGATTAGCACAACACTCATATTGTCACGGCTTCCCTGTGGAACAATAAACAAATCAACGATGTAAATCAACAACCAGCATTATTACAGATCAGTGCGAGGTTTGTGGAAATACTATACCTTGTACAAGCAGGTGTCAACAATTTCATTGCTGACTTTTTCAAGATCATCTGTAACCTCTAGCCTTGACCTCACAAAGTCACAGAGTTCCTCATTGGCCATGACATCCCAGATACCGTCACAAGCTAGTATAATGAATTCATCTTCGCCCTCACATCTTTCAATTGCATACACTTCGGGCTCAGGAGAAACAAGCTGCTCTGTTGGGCCTTTTCCATGCACGCACTTGTAGTCGAAGTCTCCCAGAGCTCTAGACACGGCTAGAGACCCGTTAACTCGCTGGATCATGACTGAGCCACCGGCATTTTGGATTCTTTCCTTCTCAAGTGGGTTGTTGGGTTTGTGATCCTGTGTGAAGAAGTGCACAGCTCCCCCTCTGCTAAGGAGACCCCGTGAGTCACCACAATTGATAAAGTAGATATAGTTTGGAGATATCATCACGCCTACTGCAGTGGAGCCGCTGCGGTCAACACCATGCTTCTTCTCCGAGATGGTTCGCATGTGTTCATCAAACTGCAAGAATCCTGTGCGGATCCCATTCCTCACACTATCAACGTTGTTTTCCTCCTGTAGAGCATTCTGGAAGTCTGAGTTGCTAGTGATGTGTTCCAGAAGGTGCTCACAGCAGTACTTGGCCACCTGAGAGCCAGCATGCCCATCATAAACAGCAAAGAATGACCAAGGGTCAAGACCATGAGGCAGACCAATTACTGCTGTGTGTGCATCCTCCATCTCAACCCTCCAACCCTGCATGCTGCTCAGCCCATACCTCAGGTTGTTGCCCTCACCATGGGAATTGTATTTTTCCATCTTTGGTTTGTCCAGAAATGCTCCCATTGTGTCCCTTTAAAAATCTGTAACACAAAATAAAGTTTGTCTTGATTAAAAACATGTATAAGATTTTGTCATCAAGGTATACATACAGCAACCTACATTATTTTGTCTCAGGAAATGTTACATTTTTAGCTTCAGTCACTAAAAATATCAGTGTGTTGTACAATGTAGTCTTTCATTAGTAAAAACTAAATTATTATAGTTGCATAAGTATCTGCCTGCCACTAGTCTTGGTGCAAACAGGAAAATTAGGTTAGCATCCTAGCCTAGCCTGATAAAAGTAAAATATGCTGCAACTAAAGGCTCTGGATATCAATTTATCCCATACACATGTCCACATATACTCTCACTTTATTGGGTAAACCTGTCCAACTGCTCGTTAACGCAAATTACTAATCAGCCAAACACATGGTGGCAACTCAATGCATTTAGTCATGTAGACATGGTCAAGACGATTTGCTGCAATCCAAACCGAGCTTCAGGATGGGAAAGAAAGGTGATTTAAGTGACTTTGAATGTGGCATGGTTGTTGGGGCCAGACTGGCTGGTCTGAATATTTCAAAAACTGCTGATCTTCTGGGATTGTCACACACAACCATCTCTAGGGTTTACAGAGAATGGTGCGAAAAAGAAAAAACATCCAGTGACCGGCAGTTCTGTGGGTGAAAATGCCTTGTTGATGCCAGAGGTCAGAGGAGAATGGCCAAACTGGTTCAAATTGATAGAAAGGCAACAGTAACTCAAATAACCACTGGTTACAACCAAGGTATGCAGAAGAGCATCTCTGAACGCACAACAACCTTGAGGCAGAAGGGCTACAGCAGCAGAAGACCACACCAGGTGCCACTCCTAAAAAGCTAAGAACAGGAAACTGAGGCTACAATTCACACAGGCCCAACAGAATTGGACAACAGAAGATTGGAAAAATGTTGCCTGGTCTGATGAGTCTCGATTTCTGCTGCGACATTCAGATGGTAGGGTCAGAATTTGGCGTAAACAACATGAAAGCATGGATTCATCCTGCCTTGTATCAACGGTTCAGGCTGGTGGTGTAACTGTGTCATGTCAATAGGAACCAAAATCTCTGAGGAATGTTTCCAGTACCTTGTTGAATCTATGCCAATATGGATTAAAGCAGTTCTGAAGGCAAAAGGGGGTCCAACCCGGTACTAGCAAGGTGTACCCAATAAAGTGGCCAGTGAGTGTACATAGATAGTATTGTTACAGCCTGACACAAATATCCCTCAAAGCAAAACAACCTCAGTGTGTTTAGTTCACAAAGTTTTCCTTTTGTTTCAACTTTAGAGTTAAATGGTAAACAAAATTGAAAAAAAGAAAAAAACAGAAGAAAAAAGGCAGTATAAACTTCAGATAAGATGTGTGCACTGCATGTTCAAATGTAATGATTTTGATTTCTATAAACATACAACAATTTGTGTGAGAAGCATGTCTTAAAGCAGCACTCCGGAGGATTTCATCAGGAGAGCAGTTTTTGAATCTAGCGTCCAAAGGCTCCTCCTCAAAACATCTCGACACGCGCGTCCGGTCGCGTGTGCGCGTGTGCACGCGGCGCATATACTTCGGGCATGAACTGTACAGCTCAATGTGTAGGGTTTAATCACTCACAGTTCACAATCTTATTCCAACAATACTACGAGGGTCTGAAGAGCCCTCTCTGTCCCTGCTGCTTCTGATATTAGCTCTGTTAGCAGAGAGCTGCTGCTGGACTCTGAAGCTGAACTTGACTCGGCCCTGGATGAACTTTCTGACCAAAATAAACGCATAATCCTGTCAAGCCTTGCCATTCTGTGAGGTGAAAGGATTAAAAATAAAAATAAATCCATCTTTAGCTGGAGAATGGGTAGGTTTTTAGTAGAAATGAGCTGTGAGTCCTCAGTGAACGGCTGAGACGGCAGAGAAACACACGGAGCGTCCTGTACGACAGCGCCCCCTACTGGTATAGGTTTGGTCGATGCGCGTGCATGTTCAGACAATGCCGAAATTTGAATTTCATTGGCTGAAAAATGTCGGCGGCAAGAAATAATGGAAAGGGGTCTCTAGGAGGAAGGAGGGTCTTCATC
This sequence comes from Callopanchax toddi, assembly GCA_006937965.1. Taxonomy (NCBI): domain Eukaryota; kingdom Metazoa; phylum Chordata; class Actinopteri; order Cyprinodontiformes; family Nothobranchiidae; genus Callopanchax; species Callopanchax toddi. The sequence goes on along the minus strand of SSNR01000028.1, from coordinate 2,010,657 downwards.
AGAATGACAGATGTTGTGGAACTCAACCCATAGATCATAGTTTAGACCTGAAATATCATTTAAAACATTTAGAAAACTTTGATACAGAGAAAAATGCTCCAGAGAGCAGCTTTAACCCAAGGTTGAACGGCTGTAGCATGAATCTTTCTATGTTATATACGTGTCACCTGACCTGAGCAGTTCTTAGAAAGCGTCACAAATAAATATACTAATCTGATAGCAGCAGTAAAATACCTTTTAACATAATTTTAGCATGGAAGCTAATTTCCACAGACATTAAAAATATTACCATCTGTTATAATAATGACTTTTAAATTTGTTATCAATGCACAACTTTTTGGTCCCTACCTTCCCTACTCCTCTGCACTCTTTTCATGCACTTCACTCTATCCTGTGCTCTTTTTTCCCCTCACGGTCACCTTAGAGACTAGTGTTAGACCATCTAGTTTGTTTGGGTTAATGTCAGGGTTAGTTGTTTGTTAGTCTCAAAGTCAATCATTGGTTACAATATCATTTGTAAGTCGCTTTGAATAAAAGCATCTGCTAAATACATAAACTTTTTAATTATCCAGTGTGTGTACAAACGTATAGGAGGTACCTACAGTACTGGCTGTAGTAGTAAGCAGACAGAAAGTCAGTGGTGCAAATACAAACATACAGTTTCAACTTTAGCAGTTCAGCAACAATAAACACACCATACATTTGGTGTGAAGCTGAGGTGAGGCTGGCCTTACACCAGGAGCTTAGCCCAAGTCCTGCAACATGCCACACACACATTACTCAAAGGACACACAGCAGTTCAGTAATTTACATGCAAAGCACACACAGCTTGCTCAAATAAATGATTCATGTAAAAGGGTTGTTAAAACAGGTTTTCAAACAATAGCAAATAAGATATAACCCAAATTTCCTCTAAACAAGCTGCCCTACAATCTGGAAAAACAACATTGGCATTTTTGCACTGCCAGCTGAGATGGGTGCAGTTCTTCTGAAAAGTACAATTCTTTGAAATGTCCCATGTTATATACAGCACAAATAATCTGATAGTTATATTAAATTCAGTTGTATTTTTCTAAAAAAAAAAAAAAAAAGACTGTCAAGTAACACTAAATACATTATTCTAAGATTATTTTTCTGTAAAACAAGGAGATGGTAATGTTAACTGGTGCAGTTCTGGGGAAATATTTAGGTAGTAATACTGAACCATGAACACACAATTAAAATGGCCATTAATTAAAAAAAAAAAAAAAAACAAGTGTGCTGTCTGTTATTTTGGAAGAGAGAAAACTGAAATGGCAAAAATGTGAATCATCAAGTCAGATTTTGATCAAATACAAAATCAAGAAAAAATATGTAAGTAAGTGCACCTGCACAAAAACAGTAATTTGTGAACTGAAGAACATAACTTACATATCAACCTAGTAAAAACTGCTTGCACGACTTCCATCAATTTGTGACACAAGATTAGTATCTTGGAGCCGAGTTCAGGCCCCTGCAGCAGTCTAAAAATAGTAGACCTGTGTACACATTATGGCTACATATTAGGAACGTTACGGGTGTTAATCAAATAGTGAAACGTCCAGAAAACAAAATGTATAAGTTTAACAAGCAACACACCGATTTGTATTTAATATACAACGAAAACATCCGACCTTTGCAATTCTGAACACCATAAAGATAACTAGTCAGGTAAATAAGAGCCATACCTGACAGACACGGTTCTCGATAGTCGCTACAAAACATAAAATCTTTTAAATCCAAGTGTTGTAATGAATTAATTTACATCATGGACGTGCTCATCCAGGCCCACTTAGCCTGCTGGATTAAAGGAGAGAGTTACATATGTACCAAGTTCAGGCTATTATCAAAAAAACAAACAGCCTTGCCTCTTTGCGGGCCTTGACCCTTGTCTCTTACTGCTAACTTTGACGGGCCTTCTTTGCCATGTTATGTTGAGGTGAGCAAAGTCGTTGGCCTTGCCAACTCTGTTGATACGCTAATTTAGCAAATACAGCTAACTGCCCAGCGATTCCCTACAGTTGTTGATTAACAACTAAACATTTCACTTACCAAATAACCAATACACCAGTTGACAGCTACGCAATTTGCGATAGGGATCGTGTGTCCGTGGTTCACACCAGAAGATGTACAACAACGAAAAACGGCTTTGCGGTAGCTATGCTAAGCTAACTAGCCTGTGAGCTAGCAATGTACGGTCGTCACTCAAGACTCAATGCATAAAAAATTACGTGAATGCGGAGGTCCCTCTTTTCGTCCTCCCGTGATGTATTACATTATTTCAGCTGACGAGCTAAAGAGTTTTCTGAAAAGAATTTGGTCTTTTTCTGGGGGACGAAGCTTTATGCGGCCAAGCCAGGGGGAAGCTGTAACGTCTGCCCCAGGCTCTCTACTTGACAGCTTGACAGCTAACGTTAGCTTCTGAGGAGCCACAGAGATGAGACCCGGATGTTACAGGCTGCGTATATTCGAAAACATGACATCATTCCTGAAGAGTTGTGGCTGCGCGGGCTATGGCAGACCGTTGTAACATATTTTCAAACCAAAGTCATACATCTTTTCAACTATCTTTTCATGCTAATCAAAATCTTACTATTTTGAATTTGACGCATTTCGGAATCTCAATTTGAAACATCACATTTAACATTATTACAAGTACAAGAATTCAGTGTTCTTACAATGAGAATGAAGAATTTGGTTTAAAGATATGTATTCTAGTTTTTAAAAATCGGTTTTGCTGAAAACAATTAATATTTCAAATATCTAGAAAAACTTTGTTTTTTTTGCAAAGCAACTAACCATGATGTGTTGTGTACAGTGCAGCTAATTTTATGGCATCCTGCCATCAAATTGTTAATGTAGCAGAGTGGAGATGTTACCAAAGCACTAAGGCTCATGTTTGCCCAAGGAAACAGGAAACAGTGAACTTAATATGAAAATAGGTTTATTAAACAAAAGGAAATAAACTAAAACCCAACCTGGCAACCGGACCCCTCACGCACACACACACTCACACCAGCAACCCTGCTTCAGTCAGCAGTGCTCACACCAAGGAGCTCCCCTGCTCTACCCAGCACTCCTGCTGGTCAAAGGTCTGCGGTGGGAGTGGGGGGTGGTCTATGCCGTTGCCACCCTCTGACCGTCCGACTTGGCGTAACGTGGCTCCACACAGTTCCACCGATAGTCTCGTGCAGGCAGTGAAGCTCCGTTCCACAACACACCCACTTGGGATCAGGGATACCAGGTTTAAAGGCCCCGGCAAAACAGCAGAACAAAAATCAATATACACAACACAAAAAAAAAGAAGCACTGACCTGTTCCCTAGGGCAAAATCCTGCCAACAACGCCAAATGTGACCTTAAACCGGAGCTGCAGGCTCAGCCAAAAAAAGCGGCAGACAGAGACGTGTTTCCCCAATTAAAATAAACAATTTATTATTCCTAGTCTAAAACAGTGAACAATACAGCTGCCTACCCGGCAGCAACAATAAAAAGAAGGGAGGAGTACCAGCGGTGAGGCTCGCAAAGTGTGCCTCTCAAACACCGCACTCTCAGTCTGTGACTCCAGTCCCACGCCCAGCTCCTCCTTCAGCTGGTGCGACTCCTTGTGGGCCGTGAGTTTGACCCGCGTGCTGATCCGCGCTCCCACCGCGTCCACCCACGCCCAGCCTCACAGCTCCACTCACAGTTGGGGGCCGAGTCCTCCGTCACAGACAGCGAACACCGCTGGTCTCGCCCACACACGCCGCACACACACACACGGCTTCTGGATAAACAAGACAGCAGGCGCCTTCTTTCCCGGGACGTCCTCCGTCCACTTAGTTATGCCCACCCAGGATGAAAGAAGCTCCTCCACTCCGAGCGATTGGTGACCCGCCAGTGACCACTGCAACAGCTCAGGGTTAAAACCAGACCCCCACATTGCCCCGCAGCAGAACAACCCATACATACCGTGCGTCTGTCACAAAAGCAGCCCGCTGCCCGCCCGAACGCCGAGCCAGGACAACACGGAAGCGGAAGAGACCTCTCTTCGGCACTACTGGGCTCACCTCCTTTTATACAGTGCCCCCCTGGTGGACCATAGGTCAGTCCCCTCCTCCTCCCCTCCTTACCATCCCGCTGGCAATGGGCAGTGCGAGCGCTTTAATAGGACTCTGCACAGCTTGTTGCGCACCCTCCCGGTGTCTCGGAAGCGTGATTGGTGTGCTTGTTTGCCGCAACTTTTGTTTGCGTATAACAGCACTCCGCATCAGGCTACCGGGGAGTCTCCTTTCTTCCTCATGTTTGGCCAGGAGCCACGGCTCCCGGTGGATTTCCTTTTGGGGCGGGTGCGAGATCCCGTAGGTGGCTCTGTGCATGACTGGGTTCGGGAACATCAGGCCCGCCTCCAGGTGGCCTTTGAAGGGGCCAGGGAACGGCTGAAGGTCGCTGCAGATCGTAGGAAGAGGTACTATGATCAGGGTGTGCGAGTAGCACCGCTGGCCAAGGGTCAGCGGGTGCTTTTGCGGGAGTGCGGCACACGGGGCCGCCATAAGATCCAGGACCTGTGGGGGTCAGTGGTGTACATCGTGGTGAGAGCACCAGCTGAAGGGGGAGCAGTGTATTCAGTTGCACCGGTGGCTGACCAAAGCAAGGTGAGGCAGGTGCATCGGTCGATGCTGAAGGCAGTGGCTGGTGGGGCCCAGCCTGGGGGGGCTGTGCCTGGCGGCTTGCCACCTGCCCCTTTGGGATCTGGGTGCACCGAGTCAGATGGTGAGCTACTGGACGGTGACCTGTGGTTGGTAGCGCCGGATGTGCGAGGGCCACAGGAGGTAGGGCCAAGTAGTCCTGTCCGGCCAGGGCTGCTTGAGCCTGTGGCTGATAGTTCATCGGGGGTGGTTCCAGCGGTGCTTGAGCAGCCCGAGCAGGGGGTTGGGCCGGCGGCCCCATTGGGGTCTGACATCGCCCCCGGGGCTCCCTTGCTGCGTCGGACCCAGAGGTCGACGGCGGGTCAGCATTCCAATGTCCATCATCTTCCTAGGGC
>SSNR01000028.1:1971892-2004310 GCA_006937965.1 Callopanchax toddi | reverse complement strand
ACCATCCCGCTGGCAATGGGCAGTGCGAGCGCTTTAATAGGACTCTGCACAGCTTGTTGCGCACCCTCCCGGTGTCTCGGAAGCGTGATTGGTGTGCTTGTTTGCCGCAACTTTTGTTTGCGTATAACAGCACTCCGCATCAGGCTACCGGGGAGTCTCCTTTCTTCCTCATGTTTGGCCAGGAGCCACGGCTCCCGGTGGATTTCCTTTTGGGGCGGGTGCGAGATCCCGTAGGTGGCTCTGTGCATGACTGGGTTCGGGAACATCAGGCCCGCCTCCAGGTGGCCTTTGAAGGGGCCAGGGAACGGCTGAAGGTCGCTGCAGATCGTAGGAAGAGGTACTATGATCAGGGTGTGCGAGTAGCACCGCTGGCCAAGGGTCAGCGGGTGCTTTTGCGGGAGTGCGGCACACGGGGCCGCCATAAGATCCAGGACCTGTGGGGGTCAGTGGTGTACATCGTGGTGAGAGCACCAGCTGAAGGGGGAGCAGTGTATTCAGTTGCACCGGTGGCTGACCAAAGCAAGGTGAGGCAGGTGCATCGGTCGATGCTGAAGGCAGTGGCTGGTGGGGCCCAGCCTGGGGGGGCTGTGCCTGGCGGCTTGCCACCTGCCCCTTTGGGATCTGGGTGCACCGAGTCAGATGGTGAGCTACTGGACGGTGACCTGTGGTTGGTAGCGCCGGATGTGCGAGGGCCACAGGAGGTAGGGCCAAGTAGTCCTGTCCGGCCAGGGCTGCTTGAGCCTGTGGCTGATAGTTCATCGGGGGTGGTTCCAGCGGTGCTTGAGCAGCCCGAGCAGGGGGTTGGGCCGGCGGCCCCATTGGGGTCTGACATCGCCCCCGGGGCTCCCTTGCTGCGTCGGACCCAGAGGTCGACGGCGGGTCAGCATTCCAATGTCCATCATCTTCCTAGGGCGGCGGGTCAGGCTCAACGTCGGGCTGTGGCGCCACCGGCCCATAGCTCTTGTACTGTGGGGGTGGTGTTTCGGCCTTGGGTTTAGGTTGGCCATGGCTGGTGAATCGTCGGGGCGCCGATTCCTTTCGGGGGGGGTGGATGTAGCGAGATTGAATTCACCTGGGTGGTAGGGGACTGACCTATGGTCCACCAGGGGGCACTGTATAAAAGGAGGTGAGCCCAGTAGTGCCGAAGAGAGGTCTCTTCCGCTTCCGTGTTGTCCTGGCTCGGCGTTCGGGCGGGCAGCGGGCTGCTTTTGTGACAGACGCACGGTATGTATGGGTTGTTCTGCTGCGGGGCAATGTGGGGGTCTGGTTTTAACCCTGAGCTGTTGCAGTGGTCACTGGCGGGTCACCAATCGCTCGGAGTGGAGGAGCTTCTTTCATCCTGGGTGGGCATAACTAAGTGGACGGAGGACGTCCCGGGAAAGAAGGCGCCTGCTGTCTTGTTTATCCAGAAGCCGTGTGTGTGTGTGCGGCGTGTGTGGGCGAGACCAGCGGTGTTCGCTGTCTGTGACGGAGGACTCGGCCCCCAACTGTGAGTGGAGCTGTGAGGCTGGGCGTGGGTGGACGCGGTGGGAGCGCGGATCAGCACGCGGGTCAAACTCACGGCCCACAAGGAGTCGCACCAGCTGAAGGAGGAGCTGGGCGTGGGACTGGAGTCACAGACTGAGAGTGCGGTGTTTGAGAGGCACACTTTGCGAGCCTCACCGCTGGTACTCCTCCCTTCTTTTTATTGTTGCTGCCGGGTAGGCAGCTGTATTGTTCACTGTTTTAGACTAGGAATAATAAATTGTTTATTTTAATTGGGGAAACACGTCTCTGTCTGCCGCTTTTTTTGGCTGAGCCTGCAGCTCCGGTTTAAGGTCACATTAATATAAAGATATGATACAGTAAAATTTAATCCCAGTCATGCTGTGTAGTGAAATTAATTTTGAGTTTTGATCCAACGCTCTGCAGTTTTATTAAATATAATTTATTGTATAGCAAAAATGATCATATGCAAACTAATAAGGTGATTTATTGATTAACTTATTAAAATGTTTCACAAACAGGTCATGTCTCACAATTTCAGTACAATTCTATGACATCTTGATCACAAAAAAATTGGCTTTGTGCAATCTTTAAATCAACATGTCAAAATGTGTTAAACTCTTCTAAAAGAAATCAACAAAATGCATTTTGTAAATTAGGAATGCTAAAAAAAAAAAATCAATTCAGAATCCCCGAAAGGGTTGTTAAGTGCTTACAAATAAGAAAGTTACTGATTTTGACATATGCTGCTGAAAACCAATTATTGTTGTCATAGGAGTGAAATTATAGCTGATAGATCAGAGTGATTTTTTAATAAGTAGATAGGTAATTTAACAGTTCAAATGTATATGCAGTTATTCAGTCAGAGAACTTGATGACATGCAGTGTACAAACATTTCAAGACATGGACCAAAATGACACATTCAACATGTAATATTTAAATAAAACAAAAAGGTATTTTTGTAGCAAATTAATTGCAATAAAAATATTTGTAAATACAATACATAATAGGGGTCTTGAAATTTTGCTCAAACAAAATAAAAGCATCAAATTCCCCAAAACACATTACTTTGGTCAGGTTAAGTTTACTAGTTCTTCATAAAAATCAGTGTGGTCCTATTTACCATTATTAAAGTTACATAAAATCACTCAGATGACTGCAAAGAACCCGCGGACCGCCCTGTGGTCAATCTCTGCTTTTAAACTTTAATTCTGAAAATCTTTCAAAGGACGTGACGTTATTATCCTTTATTCTTATTTCCGGCCTCCTGTTCCTTGTAGCTAACGGCTGCTTTCAGACCGTAATGGATTGCTGTTTAATATCTGTTCTGTGGTATTTTATACCACTTTTTGTGCTCACTCACGTTGTGTGTTTTCTTTTTGCTGATGCAGACTTTACTCTGCTGCGGGCGAGTCTGATAGGACACAAACCAGGCGAGTTAATAAAACTGTCAACATGGGTTTAAAAAGGAAGTACTGTAATGTGACTTTTTTTCTGCATTTAGGAAAAGTTATCTTAACTTGAAGCAAAAATTCACGTTGTGGAGAAAAACCTACAGTTTCTGTGGAATGAAATATTACACACAAATAGTAATACTACCAAGGTCAGCCCTTTTAAAATTGAAAACAGTATTTACTGTAGTAGTGCCATATATTAATATTTTAGAATGCATTAAGTCAGTTAAGGTTAATTTAGCAGATAGCAACAAGATGAAGTTACTTCCATGTTACTTAATCTTAATGCATGAAGCAATAGTTAATTATTGCTCATCTCATAAACCTGATTTGTTGAGTAACAGTGAAATTATGATTGTGCTTGTATGCAAAGTTCTTCTCTTCCAAATAAATTATTAGGGTTTATTGGCAGTGAGGTGTAGAAAAAAAATAAAAGCAAAAAAAAAAAAAAAAGAACTTTATATTTTGAGTAAATTAATTTATTACAACCTTTGTAAGAAAACTGAAATATGTGTAATAATGGTGCATACCAGTGGGTATTTTGACTTGTCATAGCATGAAAATCACATACCATTCTCATAATACTGAAGGGAGAGTTCAGATTGTTTGTAGTGAGGGTGGGTGGAATTTCATAATTCTGTTAAATGTGAAATGTATGGCAATGTAAAGGCTATAAAATATAATTTGCATAACTTGTATTATTGTTTGAGATTCACTTTTTAGCTGGCCTTGTTGTGACTCTTAGCTTGTCTGTTCAGTCAGCTGTTCCTCCAAACTGAAGTTATTCAAATAGCTACCTGCAATATGCAGGATTTTAATTGTTCATAACCTTCCTACATAATGCTGCATCAAAGATGTGAAGTATCCCTTTAATGATGTATGCTGTGATTTGTGTTAACTAGAAGCCAAGCTGAAAGGGCTGGTGGTTTGGATCACTGGAGCCTCCAGTGGTATTGGAGAAGAGCTAGCCTATCAGCTGGCAAAGTGTGGGTCACGTCTCATCCTGTCCGCTCGCCGTGAGGAGGAACTAAACAGAGTCAAATGTCATTGTTTAGGTAGTTTTATTCTAGAAGCACTTTATAAAATAAAATATTTCAATTTCAGAGTTTATTTTGAACTCCATCAGTACAATAAACACTTAGGACTTAGCTATTCTGTTTTGTTATTTTGTCCTTCAGCTTTGATCGGATAATTTCTTTTTATTTGTTCTTCAAGAAAGCTCCAGCCTCAAAGATGAGGATATTCTTGTTCTGCCACTTGATTTGTTGGAGAGGACATCACATGAAGGCAAAACAAAAACTGTGATTCAGTACTTTGGGCATGTAAGACCACATTATTCTTCCCTTGTAAAAAGACAGAAGTCTGTTTATTCTGAACTTTTTTACATAGTTGCACAGCAGTTTTTAAAAGACGTGATAAAGAAATAGAAACTAAACATTTAAAGTTCAGACACTTTCCAATCTTGTTTATTTTCTATGTGTCATCAGATTGATGTTCTTGTTAACAATGGTGGCCGAAGCCAGCGTTCTCTGTTCTTGGAAACCGGTGTTGAGGTGTACAGTGCTTTGATGGAGCTCAACTTCTTGGGTACGGTCTCCATAACCAAGCAGGTGCTGCCTCATATGACACACAGAGGCAGAGGGAGTGTTGTGACTGTCAGCAGTGTAGTTGGCCTCGCTGGGGCGCCTCTTTCAACAGGATACTCTGCAAGCAAGCATGCTCTTCAGGTGAAAAAATTGTTCTTTTATATTTACTTAGCTAAATGTAGGTATACTATACTATAGGGGCGGCACTAGCTCAGTTGGGAGAGTGGCCGGTCTGGTAACCGGAGGGTCACCGGTTCAATCCCCAGCTCTGGCTGGGTTAGATTGTCGTTGTGTCCTTGGGCAAGACACTTCACCCAACTTGCCTGTGTGACTGTGTGTGAATGTTGGTGGTGGTCAGAAGGGCCGATGGCACAGAATGGCAGCCTCGCTTCTGTCAGTCTGCCCCAGGGCAGCTGTGGCTACAGACACTTGTCGTAGTTTACCACCACCGGTGAGAATGACTGTGTGAATGAATGATGCAACTCTGTAAAGTGTCTTTGAGTGACCTGAAAAGTGCTATATAAAACTGATGCATTATTATTATTATTATACTTAAATGTGGTTTATAAAAAGCCTTTAGAGATGTCTTACATGTGCACTGCATGTTGCTGAGTGTAAATGTATATCCACAGGGTTTCTTCAATTCCCTTAGAACTGAGCTGACAGACTTTCCAAAAATACTCATAAGCACAGTATGTCCGGGGCCGGTGCAGTCAAAGATAGTCAGCAACGCCTTCACAGAGGAGCTGAACAAAGTAATGCATTTTATTTATTTCCTCAAATTGGGTGTGATATTACCGGCCGTTACTTAAATTTAAATATTTTCCTTTAGCCTGTGGCTTTAGCTGGTAGCCAGGAGCACAAGATGCCAACAAGTCGCTGTGCTCGATTAATGCTGGTGGGAATTGCCAATGGTGTGAAGGAAATGTGGATTGCTCAGCAGCCCTTCCTCGTGATGTACTATGCCTGGCAATATGCGCCCACCTTTGCCTGGGCTATCACTGACTTGCTGGGCAGGAAGAGGGTGCAAAACTTTAAAGCTGGTTTGGTAAGTGCACAACCATCTTGTGTGAATGGTCTGAGAAATACTGGGATAAAGCAGGATGTGGCAGACACTGTAGAGCTGACTCTTAATAGCTGAAGGGTCTCAGCTCTGACTGACCTTGCCTGTGTCTAATAAGCTGGTAGTAACACTGAGCTTTCCTCACAGTGCTGAATGAGTGACCAGTGTGTGGTGGCCTCTGCTGGACAGTAACAGCTGAGGGCTACGTAGGAAGGTCGTGTTCCTACTGGTCAAACACTGTGGCATCACATGCCTCAGAAGGGAAAAATAAAACAAACATAAAATCTTATCAAATCAAGCAGAATTTCTCAGCAGTGAAGTCTCTGTAGTCAAAGCAATGTCAGGGTCACCACACAATTATTCAAGATTTAAAAATCTCTCATTCACTTTTTATCCTTGAATGAAAATGATTTTGTTTACTATAGTATCAAATCAGAGCTGACAACCAGCCTTTTCTGTTGCAGGATGCAGACTCTGCATACTTCACTAAACCAAAGACCTCCTAAATGTCTCATCCTCAAGAGGACATTTACTCCATTCCTAACATTGTGGAAAAATCTGCATTTTATCCAAATCTAAAGATTTAACCTTTGCCACACAATCTTTAAATGCATGCAGGGTCTGAAAGCTGTATGTGAGAATGCATTTGTTGATTTTTTTTTTTTTTTGCTTGAATAATAACATTTCATTTGGACCAATTGTCTGTCCTTTGTTGTCCATTAGATTAAAAACAGCAAATTTGTTTCTGTCAACATATTTTATTACAAGTATATACAAGTACACATATAAAAATGAACAATATTTACAAGAAACTGGACGTGTTCATCGAACTTCTTTTAAATGTAAACAACCGAGTTGTAAACAAAACGATAGCACTAAACATCATACACAGAGCAAGACATATTCAAGGCACATCCTTGATATCCGTAACAAAACATTCAGTATTTTGTCCCTTTTTTGTGGACATAAATTAGATTTTGAGAAATATGAAACCTAAAAATTTTTAATAAAATTGGGTATTAATCAGGTTTTCCTAAAAAGAAAGTGGCTTATTTCTTTTCAGTTTTTATTAAGGTTCTTTCATTTTTGGTCAACTGGTTTAGTAATCAAATGTCTAATTTATAATGTTCTGTTTAAGAAAGTTGATCACATAGAAAGTTCAATTTAATAAAATTCTGAAAAATGTTTCCTGCTTCTTCCTCTGTGGTGCAAGAAATGAAGCACCAGTAAATCCAATTAATGTGAAAAAATTTGGTTTCCATAAAGACAAAACTTCACATCTTTTGAGTCAACATTTTAAAACGTTAAAATTATGGTTTTCTTCTGACTGTTGCCAAATGTAAAGAAATTATTTCTCTCTTGATTGTGTAAAGAGTGTCACAGGTCAGAGACAGGGAAAGTGAAGGGGGGCAGAGGAGTAAATGGGGTATCCTAGAGGGGGATCGGCTGCCTGAACAGTTAAATTTCGAAGCATAAAGGGATGAGCCTGTATGCTGTACCGTTCCTCGTCGTCATTAGTAGCGTACAAGAGTTCCCAGGAAAGGTTTGCCCATTGGCCTCGAACTCCCTCTCCGTTTAGATGGCCCACCTGTATCAGCTGCTCCTGCAGGGACAGGACTCGCCCCGTGTAGGTACCCTGTGCACAAAAAAAGTCAGTGTGCGGTCAGCTAACTTAACTCACAATTTGTACTACATCAATTAGATTGCAGGGAATCTATCAACAATATGTACTTGAAAATTTGAATCTAAAATCTTTTATAAAATCTAAACAAAGATTAACAAATTAATATACCATTGTGAGATCATGTCCCAGAGAGAAAAGGAAAGGCTTCTCCTGAAGGACACTGTCATGCCAGCCTTTCTCTGTAACCAGACCGATGTACCAGTTCCTTTCATATTCCTCTAAAGTGCTGAACAACTCCTCAGGGGATTCCATCGGTCCAAGGCTCGCCTGATCAAACAGCAGCTTGAAACTAAACCTGCAGGCAAATTAAATCAGGCAGACCTCTTAAAGACGCTGTTACACAAAAATGTAGAATGTAGTACTGATCAAAGTCATTCAAATCTAGAGGTTCTGAACAGCAGTTTTACCTGAATGCCTGAAGTGTGAGCTGGTAAAGTTCTTTACTCGAGGACAGCCAGTCAAGGCCTTCGGTCCATGGTACATCTCCACAGTAGAGTCTGTAGATGTAACTAGGACTGGTGAAGGCAGACTCTGCCCCCACAGAGATGAGACATGAAAGTACAACCTTAACATGTAGTTCTTTTAAGACCTCGTCCTCTTTTAAGGCTTTGGTCATGTCCTCCGAGTTCTCCTCCTGCACAGCCAGTCCAAACCGCCCCAAGGTAAACCGAAACCATTCCTCAGGAAATAAAGGTCTAAGAGAGAGCAAGCGAGATGGGAGTAACGGTGCTGTCCTCCATGCTGGTGGTAGATTAAATACCTCAGACTGAGGACAGCTGAAGTTCAAATGGGAGCTCTCTTTGGGGACCTCTGGGTTTCGGCTTTTATCTACAGCTGGCATCCCAACGCTGAGTCCCAGAGGCTGCAGTGGCTGCAAGGCAGAGAGAGCCATGTTTTCAAAAAGACTGTCCATTTCTACAGAGCCTGGAAGAGAGGCCCCTATCTGCAGGGCTGAGTGTCCAGGTTGGGCCTCTGCAGTGACTAATGCCACAGTCCGTCTGGGTGGTTGTGGTCCAAATAAGTCATCCTCATCTGACCAGTCTCCAAATGAAGTCAAACTAGAGCTGTCTTGTCTGAATTTGAAAGAGGACACATTGGATTCTACCACGACAACCTCAGACGGCTGGTTACATGTTGTCTGAGCAAACTGTGAAGACTGGGACTTCATGCCTCCACTCCCTGACCCCTCTTCACTGCTCAACAGAAATCCTCTATGCTTCTGCACACAGTACCGCAGGACCAACCAGATCAGAGCTTTCATGAAGTCATCCTGAAGTTTCCTCAAGTTTTCATGAGAATCAATAATACCAGAGAGTACATTTCGGGCATCGGAGTAGGCTCGCACTGCGAGTGCAGCACAGGGGGTGAGGGCATTTCCCCAGTGAAGGTTAAAGCCCTGGGTGAAGCCAAGCCGCTCAGGTCGCTCAAAAGCAGCCTCAAACACTTCATCCACTCTTCGTGCCTCCACTGTGTGGCAAGATGTCTCCTGCAGCTCCAGACCCTGGAACAAACCAGAACACCTTACATTATACAATCTCACTATCAGATACTTGCAATAAGTATTTTACAGTAAAAACAAAAAGACTGAGTGTTTAAGTACCTTAATGTTGACAGTACAGTAGCCATATCCTCTTTCTAGGATCATTATCCAAACCATACGGTCTTGAAAGCGTCCAAGAAAATGAGAGCCAGGGGCTAAAGAACCTGCAAACAGAGGAAATCATGAGTCGTTAATACATCTAAAAATAAAGAGGTGTGTTGTAAAAATTAAGGTCAAGAAAAGGAAAAAGACATCATGTACACAAACAACAGACTCTTAAAGCACACCCCTTTCTTTGTGTATCAGCCGTTTGTCCCTCTATGAGCTGTAAAGACAAAACTGTTAAAAGTATGAGCTACTTTGATGAGACGTGTACTATCACGTTAGTAAAGGAAGGTCACTACTGACTGTGCCAGCTGGCTGCACAGAGATCTAAATATTAAACCTATCCATGTCCTTTTTCTTGACTTTAGTCCTAAAGACGTCATCCCTTTTATACAACATAGGCATTTTATTTCTGGAGACAGAAGGCAGACATCTATTTCAGCACTGATCCACAGCTGCGGCAAGGTGAAGAAGGCTTTTGTTTTACTAAGACTAGTGCATTGCGTGGCTCAAAGACAATACTGCATCTCATAATGACATCTCAGAATAGTTCCAGTCGCTACCTCATGATATAAAGTGACAGATTGGGTAGATTTCTTTCCTGCTCGTTGCTTCATGGCCTCCAGTGTGAGCAAAGCAATGAAACCCTCTAAACTGCCATCATTTGACTGTGAGCATCGACCTAACAAGCAACTATTCTAAATAATGCATCACATCTACAGCTTCCAAAGCTGACACTAAACAATAAAGTGAGTCTTACCTCAGCATTTTTATTCCATTTTAAATAACCGATTCATTGATATAAAATTTTCTTTTTGCCTTTTTTTCCCCACTTACCCCTCTCTGATCGAGCTTAGAGCAGAATCCTAGCAGCAATGCCGTTTAGCCTTGGAGTATTATGCAGTTAATGTTGTGGAAACATTTGGATGTAATGAATACAGATCAGAGCATTTTTTTTGGGTCACTTCACAGGAAGCTCAACTTGATGATGTAAGCTTGCATTACTGCCAGCGCTCCAAATAGGCTGCTCACAACACAGTGTTCTTTTTACTTTTTAACCATATGAGGTGATGCTTCAATGCTCTTTGATCTGCATACAGTCCCCCACTTGACCCATAGGGAAGCCAGGTCAGTGCAATTACAGGAGAAGTCAAAACACATTGTTGTAAAAAGAAAGAATTTTCTAAATTATGTTGTGAGGTCTGTTTAGAGCTGTTATGTGCACTCATTTAAGTGGTCTTTATGCTATAGTGGAAGGTAAAAAGGACAATAAAACAAATTTAAAAATAGCACCCAAGCCACCGCAAGATTACATTTAATATTACATCACTGATTTTGTAGTATTCTATTTATTTGAAGTGATGCTATTAAAATATCAAACTATAATCTGTTCATGAATTAAAAACCCCAATTGGATGCCTTATTTGGATGCAAATAATTCATATAGAAGAAAATAAGATAAAAGATGGTTTAAAACCAATACAATTTACAGGACAAGATTTTGCTGAAACACTTCAAAAAAATAAAGGAGTTAAGATACCAGGTGTAACCCACTAACCAAGTGATCCTCTGGCAAAAGCTGTCCTCAATGCAGAGGCCAGACTTCCACTCATCTGCTGGTAGAAGATAGAGTCTGGACAGGGACAGGCTGTTCCCACTGGGCCGGGCCAACTACGCTGAGGCCTGGGAAATCCCACAAGGAAGATAGGCAGAGTGAAGAGGGGCAGCAGAGGAGCAGAAAGCAGGGCAGAGAGGGTCACCACCGCCAGCACCAGTGGCCACAGAGATGCATTCAGAGCCAAGAGAGTTCCAGCTGACTGACGACGCTGCTTCTTTTCTGTCCAAGATGTCACCAACACAGTCAGAGTAAACTTCAGCTTGGCCAGGAACTGTTTCAGTCTGTCGATCAGGAGGCCCACCTGGACCAGAAATAAAGATGATCAGGACTGATCAGCAGCACCTGATCAGCTAACACCTGGCAAATCTAGTTCTTTTAATCTACATATATTTTTAAATCATATTTTTATATACAGTATTAATATTTATTTCTAAAATCAAAAGACCTTAACAGAGTAGTTAACATACACTTTGTTAGAATAAAGCTTTAAACCCTTATGAAGTCTGAATATATGTAGGATGTTGTGGGGTTTATGTTGAGCTCACCAGGAGAAGCTGAACACCAGTTCCCAAACTATCCCATCCCAGCAGTAGATTGTTTCCAGCTGCAAGTCGCACTAAGACTACCACTACCATCTGAAGCAAGGCATCCTCTGAGCTTTGCCACACCTGCAATACAACAAAAAACTGTATTATTCTAAAGAACTTCTGATTTTCTCATAGCTTTTTAAAGTGTGAGTCAGTATGAAAGTAAATATACCACTCTAAATGCTCGTGTGAATCCCACACTGATGGAGGACGTGTGTAGCGACTGCAGAGAATTGTCCATACACAAAAAAGTAATCATTGCAAGTGGTGACACTGTGAAGTAAAACATACAGCAGGTCAGTCATCTTTCACAAATAAAAAAAAAATACAAATTAACAAGAATAAGATACCATAATTAAAACAAAAATATATTATAACAAGCTCACCAAAATAAAGAAGGACTCTTCTGATTGCAGCAGCTAAGTACAACCCTCTGTTCTTTTCCTTAAAAGTTTGAACATTAGACATGCCTTTAGGGTACAGGGGATTAAGGAACATCCCTCCAAACACATATGCCCCTTGGATCTCTCTTAGAGCCCAGCAGAGGAAGAAGAGTATAAGGAGGAGGTAGCTGACAGGACCTTGGGGTCCAGTAACCAAATACTGTGATTGAGTTGAACCAAAAAAGTGATGCAACAGTCCTGCCTCTGCCATTGCCACCAGCAGCAGACTCAAATACAGCATTAGCTCCCTGCAGCCAAATTTCCAGCCAAAAGATGTGGGAAGAAAAGGCGGCAACCCTCCGCCATGCAATCCATGGTCCCTGAAGGCTGCTCTGGGACTTTTGCAAAGTGTGCCAACTTGGCTGAGGTCCAGGCTCAGCAGAAATCCAGTAGAGACTGAGAAGAGAACCACGCCCAGCGTTGACGGGATGAAGTAATTACATACAGCTACGCCGGTGGACACAGCAAACATCAACAGCAGCCTGTTGGACACAGTACATATAAAAATACTAGTTTAAAAATCACAAAACAAACCACATGATGGCATTAATAATTTTATGAAAATAAGCATATCAAAGTATAAGAGCTCTAATATTGGGCTAACACAAGTAAGAATTTTTATAAACATATTTGAATGTGTACCTGATGTTGCTAGACATGGGTGAGCCTCCTAAGCCAAACACCAGAACCTGTTCCATGCCCCAGAAAAGCAGGGCATCCAGGGGTGGCAGCACACCCAGTGCCCACAGCAGAGGTAGGAAGAGGAAGATTACATGGAGAGTCTGGCAGGCAAGCTGGAGCTCAGGTACAGGGTGTGAAAACCTACACATCAGTAAAACATTGACATCATTATGATACAGATACTAGGCTTTCCCTAAATCAAACCCTACTTTGTTAACACTTACCAATCAGCCAAATCCACGGTGATGAAAATAAAAATGTAGAGAGGACGAGTCAGTGGAGTGATCTCATAAGTGTCCTGTGCCTGAAAAGTGGCCGTTTCTGTAGCTGTATTTACAATGAGGGAATACTCAGCTATACACAATGTCATCCAACTAAGGACAAAGACTACAAGGGATACACCAATGCTGCCATAGAGCGCTGTCAGTCTGCCCAGTAACACATACCACGTCCCAAACCCGCAGAGAACTCCAGATAATATTGTGTGCAGTGCCACATTAAGGCCAAACCTCTTCCCTGGAGCAATGAATCGAAGTGTCTCTGGGCTAATACAGTGGGTAAATTCCACTTCCTCTTCATCAACCAGGATGTTGGGTGCACCAAGTCTCTCCACAGTTCCACTCTTCCGAGCAGCATACAGTGCCAGGGCCTGGACACCTGCAGCACCCACAAACATGAGCATACCAGAAAGAACGGCAGCATGGAGTTCCTGAAGCAGCTGCAGCTGGCAGAGTAGAGTGCCAATTCCCCCAAAAAGCCATGGAGTCAAGAACAAAACTGCCTGATTAACATACACATATGGTGGGGCACAGTAGCCTAACTTGAAGCGTGGACCTCCCAACACTGTCTGGGGAAAGCGCTTCCAGAAGAATTCTTGTTTGTACTCATTAAGAAGGGGCACATCTGGCCCCATTCTGACCATTCCAGAAAGGGTGGCAGGTCATCTCCACACAGCAGATGAAGGGGGGTTTCCATTCATTATCACAGGCTTAGAGGAGGACTCTGCAAAATATGAGGCAGAGGATCAATGATGGAGTAAGGATGACAGAAGAAAAGCATCAACACTGTGCTAAAAACCATTCTGCAGGAACTCTAAAGTTGTTGGTAAGCTGTGTTAGAGTCAGACCATTTTATAGCTAAGTAGGTACTACTGTGTTTCCCAGACTAAGAAGTAAACATCATAGAGTTTTTGAAGGTAAAGAATACAACAATGAGGAGATCTAAGTAAGTCACCTAATAGCCCAACATTTCACTTGCTAAAGGCACAACTGAAAGTATAAAAACAAAACAACTATCAACAATATCTGTAACAAAAGCCCAGCAATGCATCACAAAGAAAAATAAATATTTGTTGATATTCAAAAGTCACAGACGTCAAAGGGTTATTAAAGTGCTTAAATTGAGCTTTTATATATAATTATAATTGCTTTTCCAATCACATTTATTTATTAAATTAGATTTGACATATCAAACACATGTCATTTGAATAACTTCCTCAAACTTCAATGGAACAACACTCAAAAACTGAATCTGCACACATAAAATATAAACAGACATTATTACAAAAATAACCTTTTTGTCTTACATGTTGTGTCTATTATTCACGTTATGCTACGCGTTTTAAACAGCAGTATACGTTGCTGTCCGTGTTTGAGTGAGTTGGTCCCGCCTTTCAGAAAACTAACATTTTTTTTTCAACAAGGAGACAGGCATTGTTCACATGTTTAATAAAACAGGCTTTATGTATACCTGTCGATTTATACACCACTTAAAGGTGAGAACAACTGCTGCTGTGTTGCCAGGAGAACACAACACAGCAACAGGGGTTGTGGATGAGCTCATCTATTAACGCTTGTATTGTGCAAAGACACCTCATTTAACTACACCAAAATATGAATTAACGATGAACAAACTGTGTATAACTCGTATGCCTTTATTACTATTAGCTAACAAAGACTGAAAGGTAGCTCCGTTAGCTTAGACTAACAGGTAAATAACATAAGGTTGGCAACCGCGGCAGATAAACTTACCGTCAACAGCGGAATGACCAATGGTAGATACGTTTTATGGTGTGTTTGACGACGTTTTGGGGAAATTTTACGGAAAAATGGCCCAGAATTTCCAGGATTAACATGAACGACTGGCTAACCGCTAAAAAGCTATAAGATGTTAAGATCATGCACAGTCAGGTTGTGACCAATCGCAGGGAAGTGAACAGAGAGCAGAAGCTCTGATTGGCTGAAGCGTTACACAATCCCGCCCTTTATTTCACAGAAGCCTGCCTGTCAAACACAATGCAAAAAGGCAACACAAGTCCTGATCTTTTGCTTTACGTTATAAAATGTATTAAGGGAACGTTTATTTTGTCATTATTGTAGAAATATTCAAAGAGTATACACAAATAACACGTAAAATAATAATACTTATTATTATTTTATTTAAAAGTTGTTGTTTTTTTACTGTCTTTCTATTATCTTTAAATATTTGATTTTCCATTGCTTTACTGTAGTTTTTCTGTTGCTAAATTTCTTGTGCTATTTTGTTGTTGATACCTGTGTGATTGGACTATGAGTCCGGAATGAAGAATACTGTACTGTTAACCATACATATACTGAAATAAAATGTATATATTTCTACTTCATTGTTTATATATGACTCTTAACTATTGCTTTTTCATCAGTCTCATCAGATACACAAAAATCATTTAGATTGCAATTATAAGTTTTTGTGAGTATCATGCACAAAACACTTTATTTTGAACAGTACAATATTTAAAATAAATGAAAACAGTAATGAACTAACATGAAATAATAAAACAATTATTTGACTTGTGTGTATCCATGTTTACAATTACATGAAATGTAGCATATTATTGTGTTTCTACCTACTTATTATGAAATACTATTTACATAGATCTATGTCAGAATATTTGCATTCTGATTCATATGTGCTCTATTAACCCCATGAAACAAATCCAATATTAAAAATATCAGTATTATGTTCTAAATCCTTCATACTGTTTTATTAATTCGAAATAAGCATATTTTACAAGGACTATCACCTGAATGAAAAAAGATTCTGATTATGTTTCTGTATCCAAAAATGTTTACTAGAAAATGAGGGGGGAAAGAAGCTCATGAAGTGATCACTTCAAATGCCATAAAATAACTGTCAGTATGGGGCAAAGCAGATTAAATGGTTGTTGCTCACTGGACTGGGTAGAAGGTTTTTTTTTTGTTCCTTATCATCCTGAAAAAGCAATTTCTACTCTCTATACACAATAAGCCATTCCAACAGAAAAACCTGTCATTCATGACATGTATTGCACCTTGTCATCCTCCACAAGTGCTTTTTAAAAAACATTATCAACACTAATGTCATCAAAAGAAGAAATAGTGCAAATCTCATGGTTTATTAAAGGCTGTCAAATTGCCCTAAAGCTTACAATCTGCTAAAACAGTGCAAATTGATTTCTGTTCAATTTGAAAACAAAAAAAGAAAAACCCTGAGCATTTGTCGATTGTTTTTCTGTTAACTGCCCTCCCCGTTTCAAACAGGCAATACACTTTGTGTGATTGAAATAATGTGATGAATGACACACAAGTTCAATAATGCAATAAATGACACACAAGGTCAGAAATGAAAAGTAGTTAAGATTTTATGGTTCTGTGAGGTTTGTGCTCATCCAAAATGTCTACACAAAACAGAAGCATTTACCTTTTCATCCTAATTGTCTGTCTCCACTCGCTCTTTATTCCACAGGAAACAAATTACAGGAAAATGACAAACGACAGCAATAATTCAATGACAGACTTCAAAAGCAGCAATATGACAAGACAGGATGTATTTGAGCAGAGCACAAGAAAATAAACTTGGGACATAATATGTACAAAAACAATTTAGGTTTTGTTGATTATTTGCAGAGGGGAACGAGGAGAGACTAAACAGTTCATTTTCACAAAGCCAAGTGATCAGGATGATAAAACTCTATAGCCTTACTTCTAAAGTTCATATAAGCTGGTTATGGTGCAAACTCTGTAAAATAAAGTTGTCTACACAAACAGCACTTGAATAGGTTTTGCAGAATAATCAATGTCAGACGTCAGCATCAGACATAAAGCCATATTGCTTAACTTCTTATTCACTCCTAAAGCTGGAACCTGAGTACATAGCAGTGAACACGTGCTCCATTCAGCAATTATTCACAGAGTCTTGGACTAATGGTGCTCTGAATGCACAGACAGCAAATGCAGAGAGTTATTGGACCAGAAGTAATGGCCCCATACAGAGCAAGTGTTTCTCTGTGTGTGTTGAAGTCTACCAGAGGAGAGAGGGGCATCATCTATAACTGATTTGCAACAAGCACAAACATCTCTAATTATAAATCTAGACTACAAGTGTAGGGACCAACTCACTTCTCCCTCTCGCTGTCTCTCCTTCTCTCTTTCGGTCCCTGCTGCCTGAGCCACGCTCCATATCAGGCCGATGAAAACATAACCTGTCACATTCCATCCCATTAAACCAGCTACAAGCCATGTGGTCTGCTCATGTGGCGGAGGAAGGAGAGGGAGGAAGACACAGAGAGCAGTGCATCTGGGTTCACTCAAAGGTGATGAATTATTCACATTTTTTATGCTAATGTCATTTTAATGTAAGAAATACTGACAGATATGCAGCTATGCAACATACTCTGTGAAGTGGTATGTTCGCTATACGCTTGCAGCACCCACAGCAGAATTAGAAGTAGTTATAACATCAATGGCGCACATACTGTACACAAATATGGAACGTGTAATTATCCTCTGCAATACCTAATGCATTAGAGCACTCACACTGAGCCCCCAAATCTGTGTCCTGAGTCCATCAGCTGCCATTTGATGTCAGGCAGAGCAAGGTAATGGCAGTGCACTCACTTGCGAAGTCATTAGCCCCGCTTAATGCTGGGAATTAAAACAAATTAAGTGAAGTTAAGTACATGCATTAGAGAAGCTTGTTTGGGGAGAGCTTTTTATTTTTCCTGCACAGAGCTGGCTGTTGCCTCTGATGATGAGCGAGGGCAGGAGATACAAAACTAAAGCACACATGTCCCCCTCCAACTGATGATTTACTACCTGCAGAGGATGAGAAAAAAAAATAATTCAGAGGTGATTAGCAGTGTTAATGGAGCTCTAAGGACACCTAGTGGTCATGTTAACAACACTAATCAGTGGATTCAGTGTGGCCTAAAGTAAAATGCAGCGATCCTTTTATTGGCTGCAATAAAAATAAAAATTTTACTCAAATGTCTCAAAATTGACACCAAGCTCAATGCAGAACTGCTAACCAAAGGCATATTTTAAACTAGAGATTTTTAGTTTTTGTTTCGTAGACTAAAACAGATAATTATTTTTGTCTTGCAATTTATTTATTTTTACAATAAATGAACAAAATGCTATAAGCAACCCTATTTCCATTTTCATACCAGATTCTTTCTTTTTTAATGAATTGAAAACTAAACCGACAGGAGAACACAGAGACTCATATTGGACGGTTTATAGTCAACTCATTTCCAATTACAACTCACACGATTTGCCTGCAAGGGACGAAACTGCAGTTGGCCCCTCGAAAAGAGGCTAACACGATGAAACCGACAATCTCTCAAATCCATTTGGACCTCAGTCAAGATTACATCTTTATCTGAGTGACTGCAGATTATTGTCCACAGAGAGGTGTTCTAAAGCTGGATTATCCACTTGTTGGGGATGCATCTGACCCGATGGATGAAGCATGCCAGCTTCATACGCTCTTACATCTGTGAGTGTTTTTTTTAGTTGTTTAGGGCAAAGGATGGGATAGTGGTTGAAATGACACCAATACCTCTCATCCTCAGATTACCATGGTTAGTGATCCACATATGTGAAGAGGAAATGCAGTCACAGCTATTATAAATGCTTTTGACAGAAACGGACTACATGTTCCCATCAAGCTGTCCAATTTACTACAGAATGAAAGCAGTTTTAGTTTTAACAGCAGATTGTCTCCATCACTTAACTGAATATATACAGAAAGGCTAAACGATTTGTATTGCAACTTTAAAAAAATGTAAGTATGCAGACGTTCATTACCATTAGAGCAAACTTACAAAAGCAATAATTTCCCACAGTACTGATCTCCAACTGCTCCACCTCCTGTCACAGCTACATGGGTGGAGGTTTACTGCCATACAGGGATCTAGAAAACAACACAAACGTGGAAATAAATAATATATTATCACATTTTAATTACCTGACTTTTTAAAAGGTTGAATGAAGCACAATATTTATACACTTTTGTCATTTAAAAACCTGCTATCTTGCTCCTGTTTGGCGTAGGGAATGACGAC
Organism: Callopanchax toddi; assembly: GCA_006937965.1. NCBI lineage: Eukaryota > Metazoa > Chordata > Actinopteri > Cyprinodontiformes > Nothobranchiidae > Callopanchax > Callopanchax toddi. The sequence continues at coordinate 1,985,702 of SSNR01000028.1, read as the reverse complement.
TCTGTTCCCATCAAACAGAGCTCCTGTTGGCAGGTTGCTTCCTGTGTTTCGGTTGTGTCGGTTTGCACTAGTTTGACCAACACTGCTGTTTCTCTGCTTCTTGTCTGATAGAGATCAATATGTAGTACAAATTAGAAGTATTATCAGCTAAAAACATCATTTTATGCAGGAAAAAACTCCTCAACAAAAACTATACAAAGCTATTAAAGCTTGTCACTTTGAAAAACAGATCTTCAGCTGAACTGTTACACTCACATTTGTATGTATATTGGTGCTCATCTGTATTACCTGACATGGTATCCTGCCCATGCATGAAATTCTGTGGTCCTTCGCTTAAAGCAATTCCACTTGGAGTAGCTTTCTGAGGCAAAATAGGTAGCAGTCCATGTATAATATTAGTGGTAGGGAGAGATGCTCCAGAATACTGAGAGTTTAGCTTTAAGACACAAATAAAAAACATTGATAACATAAACAGGAAATAATTTTAATGAAATAAAGAATTTGTAGAAGGATTTCTGCAGTGCCTTGTGGTTTTGACCTCACTAATATTTGCATCCTTATCTTTTTTTCCCTTTCTTCCTATGCCAACAGCAGTCAGCGCTATGCGTGCCCTCCACCCACACATTTGGCAGGAGATTGGTGATTAGATTGCTTGTTGTTCCACATATATAAGCATCTTATAGGACAACAGTAATTACTACTCATCATGAACAAGCTTTCATTCAAGAAAAGCCTTTTCGGGCTGAGGCTGAGAGGGCAACCAGCATTCATGAGAGTCACTCAAGAGGTTTGTGTTTTTAACGAGTAAACACAAGATCTGTCCATTCTGTCATTTCCATATCAACGATTAACAAGCAGAGGGGGTCGTTTTGACCTGGCTAATACGAGGTAAATCCACTGGTGCATTATCGGCCGGGCACATTTCATCTAATCAGCAGGATGATGCAAGCAGGCTTACTGCTTTAATTCAGAGCTACAGGAGCTTCACCGCCCCACTTTCTCATTACATGAGTATCTATTCAGTCAAACTAAAAGTGTTCTATGCAGAGTTTCAATTTTTGTTAGTTTAATTATGGTTTTGTTTTGTTTAAACAAGGACTTTTCCATCTGAAATATAGCCAAACATAAGATTGGGATGCTTACACCTTACACCTAACAGTGCAGTGATATGTTAGAAAAACTGTATGAGTGCAGTGCCTTGAGAACTGAATGAGATAACAGCAATCACAGGTTTTTTCACAAGCTGAAAAAATAAAGGATTCTGATGTGTAAATTTGTAAACATGTTTTTTAGTGATCATCGAATTTCCATAGTTCTCACAAAGGATTCTTCCCCGAGGAGCTCAGCCCTGGCCCGTTCCTCCAAAGTGACCATCATTCCATCCAGAACCTGCAGCTGACTCAGATACAGAACCACAGCTGGCCTGTGGAGAGAATTTCGAGCAACCTGAAGAAAGACCAAAAAGAGAAGGAAAAAAAAAACAGTTAAAAAACACTGGTTACAGAGTGCAGACCCCTCTACCCATAACTTAAATCCAGAATGTTTTATATTTGAGCCTGAATGTTTGAGGTCATGCCTTGAGACATCTGGGATAAATATGGTACAGTGTGATTCCCAGCATAGCTACTGTGGTCCCAGCAGCTACTGCAGTGACCCATCTGACAGCAGCAGAGGGGTCTTTTTTCCCCAGCTGAGGGCCTGCTCTGGCCTGGGTATGCATGCATGTTCCTGCAGGACACTGCTGCTGTGGTGTAGTTAGTGTGTACTGCAGGATGTCTACTGGAAAGGAATGTACGTACTGGCTTTGGCTAGAGAACACAGGAGAAGAAGCTATTTCATTCAAACAACAGCAGGAACTATTGTCTCCAGGGTTGCTGCTGGCCTGCAGTCTTTGGCAAAATTAATACTCCGTCCCATGAGGAGAGATGGGGAATGGGGTCAAGCAGTAAAGAGGCTACCACAGCTGAGCATTACCCTGTGGATGACAGAGAGGCACTGGGCTGCAGGCTCTGCTCTGGCTTGATCCATGAGCTCCAGATGGGTGATGTCACAGGGGCAGCAGTGCCCTGCCATTTGGTCAACAAAATGGTATTTGATGCCAGCCAGTTTGAAGCTCAGCAGACGGCCCATCATGTAATCACTTAATTTAGAGTTTGGGATTTTGCTAGTGAGAAACTGAGCTTATAATGCTTTGGTTATTTTGTTTGCATGTCAAAAACCTTCAAAGTGAGCTGTAACTCACAGCTGGTGGACTCGTATAAAACAATGCAATAAAATACATGTATAATACCGGTATTCTCTACCAGTTCACAGTATATGATTGGGTTTACTAAAACACAGTAATACTCACAGGATTTCCAATAACAGAAAGCTCTGTCAACGAGGGAAGAACTTCTAATTTTTCAAACTCTGTGATGTCCTGCAAAAAGTGGAGAAACCAGCATTATGTTAAGTTTTCTCTCATTCACTACCCTGTCATTTAACTATTCTTCCCCACTGGTTCAGGCCTGCTGTGTGCTGATAATGGAGATGTATGAATGAGGGCAGAACCTTTCAGAATTTCGGAGTCGGGAGGATGGAAGCAGCTGATGGGAGAGATTACATGTGTGAGCTCGTATTAATCTCATGAAAGAGTTTGGGCACGCAACAGAACACGGGGGTGTTTTCTTTGATTCCCAGCTTTACGCTCTGACTTGGCTGTGATTCAAAGACGCCCCCACTGTGAGGGCCGATGCTCTGGGATGATTGCTGTATTTTATGTCTTAATTGAATGCATGAAAACATTAAGGAAGTCAAGGAAAGAAGGAACTGGCAACAAAAGTGCAAATCACTCACCCTGTGTGAGGAGATGCAGACTGAGAAGCTGATTACACGTTGTCCTGATTGTTCCTCTCTTTCTTCATACACACAGCCCTGACCTTCAATCAAACTTGATTCTCCTTAATACTACCCCTTGCATGCCACAGTGGGTGGTAATGGCTCATGATTACTATACTTTATGTCTACTTTGCAAATGCAGGGAAAAGTATTTCTGCAGCATGTTGAATAAAATGCATTCTGAAACATCTGACACATATGAACCAATCAGTAAAAGTTGGTGGTGAATCAAACACTGCACAAAAGGTGATTGTGACCTTCCTGGGAACATTGAGAAATCTCTGTGCTGTGAGGCTTTCAGGTAATTTAATTGAATTTGCAGTTTCATTAACATTCTCAACGTAAACATTAAAAACAGAATACCTGTAGCTTGTTCGAGTCGAGAAAGAGCTTGCGGAGCTCAGTCAGAGGATCAAGATGGTTTATCTCCCGAATCCGATTTTCTGCAAGATTCAGTTCTAGTAGGACATTCTGGGCTGCAAAGGAGTTTTTGTTCAGAGCTTTAATTCGGTTTCTGTTTAACATGAGCTCCCTGAGCTGCTGAAGGCCTTCCAAGCCTTCCACCTGACTGATGTCATTGCCTACAGAAAGAAAAAACTCATTAAAACAATGGACGTCACATAATATGTCTATAAACAAAACTAAAGGGTCAATTGCAGCCCCCTTTGTTTGGTATTTATTGTTTGCACCTGCTGTAAAAACTACTGAAATTACAGACAAAACTTCAAAATGTTCCCAAAAAATTAAAGTAAAGTTTGCCTTGCGGGACAAAACACCTGGACAAAGCAAAGCTCAATCAAAAGCCATCAAAAGCTGTTGAAAAGAAAGCGAGTTGTTCTTTTCTTCAAGTCTCATCATCCACCTGGCCTTAGGTCTATGGAGGCACTGCTCTTTTACCACTCGCCTTTTCACAGGCTCTATACGCCACACTTTAAACCAGCTGTGAGTGGGAGGGGTAGAATGTGAGCCATACATACCTTGGAGAAAGAGCACTTTAAGATTGGTGAGCCTGCTGAGCTGCAGATTGGCCATATTTGAGATGCTATTGTGACTCAAATGAAGCACCTCCAAGCTTGCCATCAGTGGGTCCAGGCTGACAGTGGGCCCAGTATCCCTTAAACACAGACAGAGAAAAACATTTTGTAACCTCTGTGGATAAATGAACATCTCATTCTCCCTCCTGCTGCTGCATTTAGCTGGTCAGACCTTACAGGTGCAGGCAGACTCAAAGCAATTACAGTCCAGCCTAACAAAAGAAGGGCTGTCACAGCTCTGCTCACATAGTGATTTCTAAAATACGCCAATTAATGAATTTATTGACATCCTATTAATGTCCTGACTTAATTGGTTCCCTTATATAAAGTATTTTATAAACTTAAACTATATTTTTAATGTAAATTATAAAAATTACAGTTTTTTTCACCCTAGTGCAACCTCTTCAGCACATGATTATGTGGTCAGTGCTGCCCTCTATTGGTCAGACAACCACTTACATTGAAAAGTTATAAAAAGGACCAACAATTTAATGTGAGAATCTGATCTTTACATAAAACACCTTCATATTACCTGTGACCTTTGAATGGACTCTGCTGGCCATACCCACTGGAGTGGACTTTGCTGTGAAGAATCTGCCTGTTTGTCAGATGACTCTGAGTTCTGTGCCTGGGCAGAATGGACTCAATGCGGTTGTGGTTTAAAAACAGGGCCTATAAAGATATTTGGGTGAGTATGTTGTTTGATTTCCAGATAATTTGTAAATATGAAAGGTAGTTAGTACTTTGATGTTAGGCAGGTGGACGAGGCCTGAGAAGGAGGTGAGGTTGTTGCTTTCTAAGTTAATGCTGAGCAGGTTACGAAAGAGATCTGGTGGAGAAAGATCAACCATCCTGCAGGAGAGAAGGTGGATTTTTATATGATCTGTCTTTTAGCACCTAGGATATCTTCTCATTTTGATTTAGGCCAAGTTCATACCTAATAGAGCAGAACTGCAGGGATAGAGAGGTGATTTCTGCATAGTTAGAGTGGCCAAGTTTCTCTGTTACCATGTCAGTTGTTAGTCTTCCTTTAAACATGTTCTTTGCACTCTCACATTCACTTAGATCCTGAAGAAAATGCCAAAAAAAGGTGTCTAAATGCCTTATTAACCTCCATAATATGTGTGATATTTAGCAGGTTTTGAAAACATACCACTGCATTTCCATCCAGAGCTTTAAGGGAAGGCAGATGGAAAACTACATATATCCGATAGTTTTCCAGTTTCTCAATTATAGGATTCCCATACAGATCTAGAATGATGAGATTTTGCAATCCCTGTTGAAGAAACCAAATGAGTTTATGAGCGCAGACTAAAACGTGATAATGGTGGAATATCAGACACCACCTCGCCTCACTTTAAGACAGTAGATGTCTCTTGACTTAGAAATCTGGTTGCCTCCAATGTAGAGTTCAAGGAGAGACCGAACTTTCTGGATGCCGTGCAGGGACGTGACGCTGTTGTTTTCCACAGACAGAAAGGTCAAGTTGAGCAGCTTGCCAAGGACTGAGGCATCCAGACTGGAAAGCTGGTTCCCATCCAGGCTCAGTTTATTCAAGTAATGCAGTTCTGTTAGGCCTGAATAAACACAAACAAATATAATGTAAAGGTGGTTATTGTACAGTTCATAAAACATACAGAGTGACTATATTGAGTGAACTCACCACTGAGTGAGCTGATGCTGTTGTTGTTTATTGAAAGTTCCTCCAACTTCAGACAACTCTCAAGACCCTCCAGTTTAGAGATGTCATTGTTATTAAACGAGGCCCAGCGCAAGTTCACCAGCTTATTCAGATTGAAAAGCTTAGAAATCCTTTGATTGTCGAGATTCAGAGTAGTGATCTGGTCATTTATTTGGTAGCAAACAAACAAAAAAATGTGTGCATTATTATATATTTTATTATATTATATTATTTAAAAACAACTTGTGATTTTTTCTTTAAGTTTCTTAAATAAAGCCCTTTACCTTTGTAGTCCAGTCTGGCTCCAGCTCTCTACTGGATCCCCAGGGTGCTGGACTCAAACGAGAGAGGAGCTGAGCTGTTGACAGCAAACTGAAACTACGGAGACGGTCGCTGTCGGTGCGAGAGTGAGCCAGAAGGACTGCCTGCAAGAAGAATCAGCAAACCTGAGTGACAACTGCTCATCGCCTTGTGTTCAAATCACCAAACAATTACTAAAACCAGCTCAAAGAACTAAAAACATTATCTGACTGTACTATGTTGCAAAAGAAGACAATATGTGACCTGGTTAATTTTGGAAGCAGCAACCATCTGAGAAGCTTTAGCGGCCTCCTCCTCCGCTACCAGCTCACCATCCAGGTGAGTGAGGGTTGTGAGACGGCCTAGTATGGTCATTCTGACGCTTTCTGGCTGGAATAAAAGAACAATATACATTTAGAATTTGTGACCAGCTAAAGTACATTTAGGCTTTCTTTATGCATTTGTTGACTATGCAGTAATTTTCAGTTATCTGGCTATGATGACAGATGAATCCTCGTTGTTCCTCCCAGCACTCACCCTATTCCAGGGATTGTATCGAGTGTTCAGTTTCAGCAAAGCAGGTGTGTGTTTCCTCAGCACAGCTGTGTCCTCTCTAGCTTTGGTCAATTTATTCCAACTCACATCAAGATGTTTGAGCTGCACAAGACTACGCAGCCCTTCCAGTGCCGCTATTTCGTTAAAGCTCGCATCCAAAAATTCAAGGTTTGGCTGAAATAGGAGACAACACGTTGGACATTCCTTTACATGCATCTATGCTACAATATCATTGCATGATTTTCTGTGGGGCTCTAAACAAACTTAAATAAATCTCAAATTTGCCACATTTACCATGTGAGAAATGTCACCAAGGCATGTGAGCCTGTTGAAGCTGATGGTAAGATGTTTCAGAGCAGTGAGGCTGGAGATTTCTTTTATTTTACTCAAACTGTTTCCATGAAGGTTGAGCACCTGTAGTTTCCAAACATCAATGACAGGTCACTGGGAGTCTGTAAGATGACTTTAAAATCAAACACTTAAAAACACACAGGACTTACAGTGATGTGATGGAGGGTATTCGCTCTGGCCACACCTAGTAAAACGTCATCATTTAAGCTGAATAATTTGGGCTGCAGCTTCAGCTCAGGCTCCATGTTGAGAGCCGTTTCGTTCAGGATAACATCTGTAGAAGGACTTCCGTCTTCGTCCACACAATGGCTCAGTTCTTCTCTATCCTGGTGACAGCAGTGGGAGATGTGTGCTGCTTTATTTGAGCTTTCATGACATTTATGTTCAGCAGAACAGAAATGTCAAAGTACCTTGATTTGATTGCAAGTCATCACAAAATTTCTGCAGGAATGTCTTTTTGATTCAGTTTTGTAATCAACCTGTTCAGTAGGACTAAGTTATCATTCTACCCATGTAGCATGTTATCAAACAGAAATAAAATGACATAAATTACCCCAGTGATGTATTCAAAATACATGATGTACTCTGGTAAAACAAGCTCGTGGTCAAACACAAACCACTGCCTTCGGCGGGGTGTTTTAGTTGAGCAGGGTCCCTCTAAAAAAAGAAAGAAAAAGCAAAAAAAAATGAATAACTGTACATACATAAATAACATATTGTGCCATTTAATTCACTAATTGCCATCACCTATTTCAGATTTGTGCTGGATGTCAACATTGCGAAACAGAGAGCAAACTTTAGGGTGGCTGCTTCTGTCAACTAGTTCTCCATCATGGATCTGCACGCTCTTACCAACAAACACTTTGGAGACAAATACATGACCTCAAAAAAGAAAAGGAAAAAACAATTTTACATATAAAGAGAAGAGTCCCATCTACTAGGAATGTGAATAAAACTAACTCACCGTGCCTGAAAGGAACAGAATCTGGACTTTGATCTGAGTCTCTTTGTTTGGCCTGATGCAGCATAAACTCAATTCTGGGCTGTTCAGTTACACCCAAGTCGTTTGATAAAGGTATAGCATCCCGTCTGTCCAAGCTCTGACAAAGAGAGTTAAAATTTGTCATGTAAATTGAAGTCAGTAAACAACAGCTCTTCGCAGCTCTTGAATTGCTTCTGTATGGACACACAGGTCAGACACAAGTCACATAAAAAATTTTCTTTCTTTGTAGTATTCATGAACTTCTGCTGAATTATTAGAACAGGCATAGAGTTAAAGAACTGATCATGGCACTGCCAATATGCTTAATTCTCAGTAGAATTAATCTGCCTGTCACAGGCTAATCTTCTTAGCTTTGTTCCAGAAGCTCTCACCTCTTGCTGCTGTGTTGTTTTGAAGCCTTCCTCTAAAATGCAGAAAGTCTCTTCCTTCTCACATCTTTTTGGGTCAGACGTATAGAATAAATAATCCAGCTGACGTCTGTAATTCCTCCTTTATGGGGATATTTTTAGTATTACAATATTAAACTTACACACGAACAGTCTTCAAAAGGCATTTATCACCCTAGATGTATTTACTGTGAAGTGGGGGCATATTCCTTGCTGTCAAGAAGACTGTGAAGTTTGTCCTCAAAGCGAAGCCTTAAAGCTCTGTTGTGGATGCGGAAAACTTGATTAATCTTTATGTCAGCGATGTTAAAACTTTTGTAGTCTGATGGAGAGAAGCGGGAGAGCAGGAGGTTGCAACAGGAAGTAAACCTGTTGATCAGAAAATATAAGAAGGAGCCTGAGTTTTATTTTCTTTTTGCAGCTGTGACTTACTGAATCCTGTTAGTAATACCAAGTAAATACCAGGGATATGTGGAGAAGCCCTCCTCTAAATGAATATTTCCAACACTTTCCAGCTCCAGCAGCAGAAACTGCACCATGTTCTCAGTCTGGTTTGTGGCTTGAACCAGTGCACGCTTGTACCAGGCTTCGATCCTAAACCAAAAACATTTTAAAATGACATTGGGTCAGATGCTGACATTTATAGATTTATATCATCATAAAGCATAGATGAAATAATAAACATACTCATCAATCTTTCTTGTCCAGTGGTTCAGTCTTTCCTTCAGTGCTTCAATCTTCAGGAGTGTTTTTTTCTTCATGGCAGGATCATGACTGCCAGTGGACGAGTCACTTCTTTTAGTTAAACCATCATCAAGGTTCGATCCTCCTGACTCCACCTCCAACACGGAGAGCTCATGTTCAAGCTACGAACGTACCCAAATATCAGCATCTTTAAAAAAAAAAAAAGAAATGGCTGCATGCATTTGGTGAGGACTACAACCTACACTTTTGAGGGCACAACTGAGGGTCTTGATGCATTCTTCAGGTAACTGCATCTGAGTCTTCTTCCTCTCTGTCAGCATGAGTTGAGCCTCTGCCAGGTTCCTCTGAGCTGAGCGCACACGCATGTTGTAATACATCATTTTCTTCATTACTGAACACTGAAGAAAAAAGAATTTTGGACAATAGATAGAAATAATCCACAACATTTCTAGGTATAACATTTCTGGAAAACATCAGGGTTCTGGTTATTTTAAGGAGACAAATAAAAATGTGTTATTGTATGTTTTTGTTTTATTTAGATTTTTTGATAAACCTGTACATCTAAGAGGAAACTTTTTTTATGAATTCAAGAAAAAGAATAAAACCTAGTTCACTGTCCTACAGGGACTCAGAATACCTCAGCTGTATCCTTTACTTGCTTGTTAGAGACGTCGTAGTTGTCAAGTCGCTGGAGGCCTGGCACGTGGTAAATAATGTGTGTGACATAATTACACAGCAGACACACTGGGTTTGGGGTTGACATGGGGTCCTGCAGCGCTAACTCCCTCAGATTGGACAAATGGGTCAGCATTGTGAGCTCCTGTTGCCACAGAACACAAATAGACAGCAAGATGTCACATTTCTTCAAAAAAAAAAAATGTTTTTTTCTCTTCTTTTTCTTTTCAGCAAACAGCAGATGAAGACCTCTTTAATAATCCCATGTTTTAATTTCATTCTTACATATTCAAATATTATCTGGGCTAAATGATCTGACAGCTTGTGAAATGCTTCTTTTACATTTCCAGAAACTACATTTATATTTTTATAGAATATAAATTACATCTCAATACCATATTATACAAAATATTTGACAAATAAATCAGTGCAGAGTATTAAAGAAACCATAACCCTGTTTTTGCACACTGAAAATGATACCAGACAGATGCCATCAAATGTCTAATACTTCGTAAAGCCTACTATTTCTTTTATCCTCTGCAGCAAATGGCAGCTTGAATGTCACACTGAAATTGAAGAGGCTTTTTCTTTGCCTCTGATGTTATTCCACTAGTCTCGTTACACTCAAAGACAATAACAGCTTTCCTGAAGCGATGTGAGGGGAAAAAATCCTGAAATACGTGTTGTATCGTGAAGCTGATTAAATCAGGCTCATCAAAAGTTATTGCATCTTGTCAAAATGACCTTGTAAAAAAAAAAAACAATGAACTCATCAACAGATATGCTTTAAATGTAAAACTAAAATCAACCTTCAATTATATACAGAACTTTCAACATTTATTATTCTACAAAGTCAATAAATGCTTATAGCTGAATGTGGAATTTAAAAAATATATGTTTTGCGGCTGATTATGTCAGTAAGGTCTCGTTCAGTCAGTTCATAGAGAAATGATTGAAAATTTGATCTGACCAAGACCCCAACTGTTCCAAAGACATTAGAAATGCTCTCTTGTCAAATTCTGGGTTCCAATAAAACAGTGAGTGGTGTTATAAGAAAGGGCTTGTTCCAGGAATAAGAGCTGAGGTGTTGTGCCAATAAAAAAAACATAAAACAAAACTAAACTTAGGGCTTGTTGAAATACCTTGACTTATTCTGAATAGGCCTGTGAGCTATATCAAAATGCATATCTGATTCATTAACACAATGATGAAAAGTACAAACCCTCTCACGTTTTCCTTTAAATTGCTTTTTCATTTTGGAAAATTGCATTTAAAGCACATTATTGAAAGTGGAATAGCCAAATTATAAACCATGCTCCTACTGGTGTAGAAATTATTAAAAATCTGAGCTGACCGAGACCCTGACAAGAATTTTAAAATGCCTTTTTGTCAAACCAAGGATTTTAATAATATTTAAAAAAAACAAGTAAGCAAACATTTCAGAGAAAGAATGTGAAGAACGTATTTAGTTTTCTTTTATTTGGTCTTACCTTAAAGGAACAGATCTTGTTCCCGGAGAGATTGAGAATCTCAAGGTTGACATTGGGATCAAGGCTGTGCCCTAAAAAAGAGAGTTAAAAAAATATTTGAATTTTATTTTGTAATAGCTTCTCCATCAAATGTAACAAAAAAAAATGAAAAAGTTCAACAAGCCTACCAATCTTTTCAATCATGTTGTCAGCGAGGTTTAGTTCCTTAAGGGTTTGAAGCGTGTTCAAGCCCTTTAGGGATGAACATAGATTTTAAAACAAACATGAGTTACAATGGGACCATGCATCACAAAATATAGATAGGTGGACAGATAGACGACACAAGATAGATAAATGATAGATAGAGAGACGTAGTTTTTTTTATAAGCAATTTATATTTTAAACCTTTATCTTTGTTATGCAGTTATTATTCAGCCAGAGAACTTGAAGGTTGATCAGCAGTTCGACATTTTTTATCTCACAGATCTGATTATCGTACAGGTACAGTTTCTCCAGTTGTTGACAGTTTTGAAGTCCAGTAATTTCCTGCAGGAAATACATGTGTATGCATGCATGAGACTGTAGTAAGACACAAAACTAACACACTTTACATGCTATGGGTATTACATGCATACTGTATTTGTGGAAAAACTCACTGTGAGATGGCACTGGACAATCCAGAGCTCCTGGAGAAGAGGACATCCCTCAAGCCCCTCAATGTGCTTTATGTTCTGGTCCACTATGGTGAGCTGGCACAGCCTTGGGAAGCAGTGGAGCCCAACCATTCGAGGGAAACCAGAAAAGAAGATCTCCAAGGATGTGATGTCGCTGCCATCATTTGCAATTTCTTCATAAGAGACCCCATTTACCAGGCACTGTCAGCAAAGGAAAGAGAACACCTTAAAAAATGTCTGGTAATCACTTGTATTAAATAGTAATTACAAAAAAAACTGAGACAACGTGCATTAATTAATTCCAGTTATAAAATGAACTATCTGAAAGGAGTTCAAAATATATTATTTAAGGACATAAAATTTCAAAGATATGTTATGAATTCCTGCAAAATCCTTACATCTTGTAATGTACAAAACCCCCCAATAAAATCATACAGATGTTTCACGTGTTATGGGGCACTGATTGTAAAGTAACACTAAAAAATAGCTATATTTGACCTCATTTAGCTGAAAAAATACTGTTAAAAATACTTTTTAGAACCAAATCTAAATATATAACAAGAAGACCAAAGAGGGATGCAGTGAATGAGGACATGGAGCAAATTGGTGGGACAGTTGAGGATGCAGAGGACAGGGTTAGATGGAGCCATGATTTGCTGTGGAGACCCTGAAAGGACATGCCAAAAGGGGGGGAAAGAATATATATATATATATCTCGTCTCGTCTCGTCTCGTCTTCTTCCGCTTATCCGGGTCCGGGTCGCGGGGGCAGCATCCCAATTAGGGAGTTCCAGACAGTCTTCTCCCCAGCCACTTCTACCAGCTCCTCCGGCAGGATCCCAAGGCGCTCCAGGGCCAAACCAGAGAAATATTTTCTCCAGCGTGTCCTGGGTCGACCCGGGGGCCTCCTGCCGGCAGGACATGCCTGAAACACCTCCCTGGGGAGGCGTCCAGGGGGCATCCTAACAAGATGCCCGAACCACCTCAACTGGCTCCTTTCGACATGGAGGAGCAGCGGTTCTACTCCGAGTCTCTCCCGAATGTCCGAGCTCCTCACCCTATCCCTAAGGCTGAGTCCGGCCACCCTGCGGAGAAAACTCATTTCGGCCGCTTGTATCCGCGATCTCGTTCTTTCGGTCATTACCCAAAGCTCATGACCATAGGTGAGGATTGGGAGGTAGATCGATCGGTAAATCGAGAGCCTTGCTTTCCGGCTCAGCTCCTTCTTCACCACAACAGACCGGTTCAGCGTCCGCATCACTGCTGACGCTGCCCCAATCCGCCTGTCGATCTCCCGCTCCCTCCTTCCCTCACTCGTGAACAAGACCCCGAGATACTTGAACTCCTCCACTTGAGGCAGGACCTCTCTCCCGACCTGGAGTTGGCAAGCCACCCTTTTCCGACTGAGAACCATGGCCTCAGACTTGGAGGTGCTGATCCTCATCCCAGCCGCTTCACACTCGGCTGCGAACCTCCCCAGCAAGAGCTGTAGGTCAGAGCCTGATGAAGCTAGGAGGACCACATCATCTGCAAAAAGCAGAGACGAGATTCTCCTGTCACCAAACTCAACACCCTCCACACCACGGCTGCGCCTAGAAATCCTGTCCATAAAGGTTATGAACAGGACCGGTGACAAAGGGCAGCCCTGGCGGAGTCCAACCCTCACTGGGAACAGGTCCGACTTACTGCCGGCTATGCGGACCAGACTCACACTCCTCTGGTACAGGGACTGAATGGCCCTTAACAAAAGACCATCCACCCCGTACTCCTGGAGCGCCCCCCACAGGGTGTCCCTGGGGACACGGTCATAAGCCTTCTCCAAATCCACAAAACACATGTGGATTGGTTGGGCAAACTCCCATGACCCCTCCATCACCCTAGCGAGGGTAAAGAGCTGGTTCACAGTTCCACGACCAGGACGAAAACCACATTGCTCCTCTTCTATCTGAGGTTCAACTATCGACCGGACCCTCCTCTCCAGTACCCTGGAGTAGACCTTCCCAGGGAGGCTGAGGAGTGTGATCCCCCTATAGTTGGAACACACCCTCTGGTCCCCCTTCTTAAAAATGGGAACCACCACCCCGGTCTGCCACTCAACAGG
>SSNR01000028.1:1939444-1971364 GCA_006937965.1 Callopanchax toddi | reverse complement strand
TCTTCAGCCTGACGGCTCCCCTAACCTCTGGTGTCCACCAGCGGGTACGGGGGTTACCGCCACGATTGGCACCGGCTACCTTGCGACCACAGCTAGCAACAGCCGCCTCAACAATCGCAGAGCGGAACAAGGCCCATTCGGACTCAATGTCCCCCACTGCTCTCGGGACGCGGTCGAAGCTCTGCCGGAGGTGGGAGTTGAAGACCATCTTGACAGGCTCTTCTGCCAGGCGTTCCCAGCAGACCCTCACTATACGTTTGGGTCTACCAGGTCTGCGTAGCATCTTCCCCTGCCATCTGATCCAACTCATCACCAGGTGGTGATCAGTTTACAGCTCCGCTCCTCTCTTTACCCGAGTGTCCAAAACATACGGTCTCAGGTCAGATGATACAACTATAAAGTCAATCATCGACCTGTAACCTAGGCTGCCCTGGTACCAGGTGTACCGGTGGGCATCCTTATGTTCGAACATGGTGTTTGTTATGGCCAAACTGCGACTTGCACAGAAGTCCAAAAACAGAACACCACTCGAGTTCAGATTGGGCGGGCCGTTCCTCCCAATCACGCCCCTCCAGGTCACGCTGTCATTGCCCACGTGAGCGTTGAAGTTTCCCAGCAGGACTATGGAGTCCCCAGTAGGAGCGCTATCCAGCACTCGTCCCAGGGACTCCAAAAAGGGTGGGTACTCTGAGCTGCTATTTGGTGCATAAGCACAAACAACAGTCAGGACCCGTTCCCCAACCCGAAGGCGCAGGGAAGCTGCCCTTTCGTCCCCCGGAGAAAACCCCAACATACAGGCAGAGAGTCTTGGGGCTAACAGAAAGCCCACCCCAGCCCTCCGCCTCTCACCCGGAGCAACTCCAGCATACAAGAGAGTCCAACCCCTCTCAAGGACTCGGGTTCCAGAGCCAACGCTATGTGTCGAGGTGAGCCCGACTATATCTAGCCGGTATCGCTCAGCCTCTTCCACAAGCTCCAGCTCCTTCCCCGCCAGAGAGGTGACGTTCCATGTCCCAATAGCCAGTTTTTGTGTCCGGGGATCGGACCGCCAAAGCTCCCGCCTTGGTCTGCCATCCGATCCACATTGCACCAGACCCTTCATGTTCCTCCTGCAGGTGGTGGGCCCACAGGTGGATGAGCCCATGTATCCAGTTCGGGCTGGGCCCGGCCGGGCCCCATGGGCGAAAGCCCGGCCACCAGGCGCTCGCTCACGGGCCCCAACGCCAGGCCTGGCTCCAGGGTGGGACCCCGGTAACCCTCCGGGCCGGGTACACTGGCTCGATGATTGTACTTGCATGAAGAGTCTTTTGAACCGTTCTTTGTCTCACCCCTCACCTAGGACCAATTTGCCATGGGTGACCCTACCAGGGGCACAAGTGCCCCAGACAACATAGCTCCTAGGATCATTAGGGCACTCAAACTCCTCCACCACGATAAGGTGACGATATATATATATATATATATATATATATATATATATATATATATATATATATATATATATATATATATATATATATATATATATATATATATATATATATATATAATTTAAAATCTATCTTAACAATGTCTTTTTAACATTACTGTTTGGATGTATAGGCACAGCACTACAGTTTCCTAAATAAATGTGGTGAAAAGTGGTTTTAAGATTTCCCACACTTTATTATTTTTAGAGGAAAACTTAGCTGTTCATATTTGAATGTCTTACTTTACAATCACATGTGTTGTCTATTTCTAGAATTAAAAAATGGTTTCAGACATTGTCAGATAATTTTGTACTGAACGTTTTTCAGTGTCCTAGCTCACCAGTTTTTTAAGCACATCCTCCTCCTCCTCCTCCTCGGTGTTGCTTCTTTTTCTGTTTCTCAGTCTGCTCCATAATAAATCTAAAAACACAAAACATCCTTGACTTAATGTAATCACCTTGTTTTACTTTACTGAATCTATTAGAGTACACAGATAAAATAAACCCATCTGTAAAATCATAGGGGTAACAGTTAACAACATTAAATATTGATACCCACTGATGCTAACTTCGTTAGCCTCTCAGGAATACCAACTTTCTAGCTTGAAGGCTGCGATGTAAACAAGTCATTTTAACAACAGTATTATCATTAGCGTAATCTTATATTAAAGTCAATATTTCAAAGTAAAACAAGTTGCTTTTGTCACCAGTGGAAAAAGTAGAAACCTCCTCCTGGTCCATTTAAGTTGATGGGCGTTTAAAGTTGTTGCAACCACGAGTGTTTGGTTGCTAAGGAGAAATTTATAAAGCTTTGGTCGTACCTTGATGTGCCAACAGAGGGCGCAACACAGTAAAGTATGTAGTGTCAGGCAAGCCAATGTATCACATAATAGACATTCAAACTAGAAATACACCAGTCAGTTATTCTTATTTTAAAAGGACGTTTAAGATACTCAATGCCTTTTGTCCCATCCACAGTTAACATTTCGAATATCTAGGCAATCCAATAATTATTAACCAAAACTTTATTTTAGACTTTCAAAATCAAAAACAAGGTTCAGATTTCTGGGAATTAACCAGTAACAATGTCATTAAGGGAATTTAGTTATCATGTCATTAACTAAAAAGCAATTAGATACAACAGTAACTGAAATACAGAATATAATTACAGAAAAAAAAGATATTTCAAATCTGAAACTTGATGGGATGTATTTTATAAATCATAAAACAAGTGAAATCCAAAATAGACTATAGAATGTTGATATCTCAAATACAAGTTAGGTCAAACCAAAGTAAGAATTATATTTCTGATAGCCACAGTGTTCATTTTAGATGCTGCCTTTTTCAAAACCCAGAATATTGATGGGAAATATTATTGATATATGTCAAATACACTTAAAATATTGATAAAAGGTTAAAAAATAAAATGTATGCATATCTGAAAGGTTTTTGCTTGTTTGTTTGTTTGTTTAGAAACATCTGCATTATATATTGTATCCAGTTTAGCCATTAAATCTGTCATGACCGGGGTAGTGCAAGACCTAAATGCAGGAGGAGAGAGGCAGGAACAGGTGAGGTTGAACACAAAGCAGCTTTATTGCTGGCTGGTCTCAACAGACACGGGACACACGAGGCCAGGGATACAACACAAGGAACCAACAGGGAGTGACTGAACTAAACAGCATATATGAGGAGGGAGCTAATCAAGGAGACGAGACACACCTGGAGGGGATAAGTGCAGGACACAGGAGGAGGAACACAGGCACGAACTGGACACAAGGGGGCAGAACATGACAAAATCATAAACTTGACCATTAACCATTTATTTGGTAGGTCAGCCACTTGGTCATTATATCTTATTGAAACTGAACTTCACAGAGAAAATTAAAGAAACTTATTAACTAAAAAATCTAAAGACATATGTTGATATATGATTCAAAGTTATGCATGTTTACCTTATTCTCTTAATATAATAATAGTTGATTAATAATAATTTACATAATATTCTAATCCTTATTGCCTCTAATGAACAAAAAGTTGACAAAAGAAATATTGTCATAGCTTTTTTGTTGATGTGGAGGTTAAAGGGTTAAAAGATTATGACGCTTTATAGATGCCTTAAACTATAGTTTTATCAGACTGTCAATTGTGGAAACTATGGAATATAAAATGTAAACAAGGATGGGTGTGTTTTCAATTTAAAGCCATACTCAGTAGCCAGGTAAACAAACGAGGTCTCGCTAGCTAGTTTACAGAAACACGACTCGATGCACTCACCCCTCCCGTCGGGTAAAATCCATAAGCCAGCCTCCCCACGGACATGGGAAACTGTTTGGCGACGATAACAATGCAGAGTCTAACTTCAGCCGTAGAAATGTTCCCCCAGCTTTTCCTCTTTTCACCTCCAAACGATTTTAGTTTTCTGCTAGCTGAAAAGGTGTTTTTTGGGGGGACTCTGGTATTTTTATCTTAAAATGGAAGCTGTAACCGACGGCTAATTCGCTAATTCTGTCCTCCTTTCACTTCCGGGATGTTCAGACGGAAAATGTGTCCGGGCGGATTATTGGTGAATCCAAGCAGTGCGGAAATGCGGCAGACAGACAGCTGGATTGTCCAATCCTATCGTTCGGTCCGAACGATAGGATTGGCTGAAGTTTTTAGAGAACTGCGGGACAACCACTTTATTGATTTCTTTGTTGGTACTATGTTGGAACGTTGTTAAGAGGCTTTAAAAATAATGTTAAAAGTTACATTGTTTACCTGGCTACTGCGTATGCCTTTAAAAAGTAATGATTAGGATTACTGACGCTTACAGTCTGATTATATGTTACAATAGCCTGCCAACATTTACACAACTATCTAGAAGAACAAACCAGACACCAAAGGTTAGATTTGGAGTAGTTTCTTCTTGGTAAACATCTTTTATTTGTGCTTTTCAGAGTGTAAAACTGGAGCAGTTCTGTTGATAACAAGCAGGTCTCATTATTCCTCTGTTTTCACTGACATGTTGCCACCGACTTTATAAAATGTGTAAGCAGACAACACTTTTTTATTTTTTTTAAATAATTGTCCCAAATGAAGCGCCAACCCTGAGACACCATGACGTCAGCGTCGGATCAGTGAACTAAAACAATCAACCTCACTCCTCTCTCCTCTCCTCCTGCTCCCAGACCGACCGCACCGCCTCAACCTCCGTAAACCCAGGGCTCTTTGACTCGGACCAGCCGGGTATAGCTGCTCTCTTCCCATCTGTCGTCCATTTGAGCCCGAACGGCGCCACCGCTCTCCACACGGTGAAGGAGAAGGAGCCTGTAGCAGCTGCGGTATCTTCTGTCCGACGGCGGGAACAAGCATGTCCGCTCAGCCCGGCGAGGAGCTCGGTTCGGATGGGAGGTGGTTTGGAGACGAGAGGAACGGCCTGTTTGGGAGCACACCGACTCGGTTCGGCGAGGAATTCAAGCCGAGAGGCGGCGACGCGGCGGGCGACCTGGATAAACAATTCCATCCTTACCAGGACGACGGGAAAAGGCCTCCCGTTGCTATGGAAACTGCATCTACAGGTAAAAACACGCACTTATCTCGGGTAAATCGTCATATTTAGGCCAACAGTTTGTAGCGTTTGAGCCGCATTGGTCTAATTGTGCCGAATATAAACAATAACACGCATCAGCAGCAGCCTCGAAGACAGAGACGCAGTCAGGTTGTCACAGATTACGACAGACGGCCTTCGTGTCTGTCTGAACGCACAGTTTAAAACTTCTGGGCTTGAAAACACGAAAACAAGCTGCAAACTTTAGAAATGATCAGCGATCAAAACTCATCAACTGTTTAAATACATTTATAACAGAACACCATAATTAAAACATAATGTATTCAATGTTTGTTTGTTTTCTGCGTAGATCTCATTTATAGTGGATGAACTTTTGGTTGTCCTGCACAGTGATGCTCCATCCATCACGAACCTACAATAATATACAGTTTTAGGATGAAATGCTGGAGCCAGGTATCAGTGATGATACCTGTTGTCTGGAGGTGTGTGTTTTTCCTGGAGCATCATAGCCCTTATAACCCCCTTATAAAACCCTTCTCATGGTGCTATTTTTAATCCTGAAGAAACACGGCTTTCTGTTCGCTTGGCGAGCAAAAAAAACTAGAGCCCTGCACTTTTATTCACAAATCCACTGAAAAATTCATGAGATATGCTTTTAAAATAAAACTCAATCTAGTTTCCTCTTTGCTGCTCAGACGCTCTGCTGCAGCTGATCCACAACAAAAACAAAATCACACAAATGCACAAATTAGATGTTGTGATTTTTTGTTGTTGTTGTTGTTTTTGGTCATGAAAAGATTTTTTACATTCAAGGTTAAATAGTTATTGCAAGAAAATGCACTTTTTATGCACTGGGTACAAATGAGTACTACTTAAGATTACAAACTCAGCTTTAAAAAAATGTAAACAAAGCAAGTGCTCTACTTTTATAACAATCTGCCAGACAAGCTGTTTAGTGCACACACACACACACACACACACACGGTTAAGAAAAGAATAGTGTGAAACTGCAGCGTCCCCCTGAGCCGTGCTCATAAAGTGACAAATCTGTCCTGTCGCTTTAGTTCTTGGTTCAGATCTCTTCTCCAGATCAAAGTGGACGTTTCCCTCTGACATAAATATTTTATAGTCTCCTGTGATCTTTGTAAAAGACATTGACTGTAGTTCTAACAGCTACCTAAGCCCAATCACAAAATGTACAATATTTTTAGTTTATTTTTGTTGTTTGATTCTTTTTGATCAAGCAAAAAGCATTTGATCAGAGTAAGCCGTGAAGCTGAAGTTCTTCAAGATGTCCAGAAATGGCATCTTTAGAGAATCGATCCACTCCTAAATCTTGTTCACAACAGTGATTTACCCAGAAGACTCAGACAGTGCTGATTCCAGCTGTACTAATTTACCACAAGAAACACTCAGACGTTACAGAGCTTCTTTAGCTTCAGTTCATGAGATAACTGGAGATAAATGTGCTGCATCATGACCGAGTCTGATGTGAACAGTTGAGTTAGCAGATGGCTTACAGCTTTGACATTCTGTCTGTCATTGAGGAATTATTAAACAGTGACTTTGCATTTTATCACCCATCTTTTTTCAGTCATTAAGAGTCTGTGTTGTGTAATCCAGTGTCTGATAGGTGGATTAAGTCTGTTTCAGCTCTGACAAGGAGGAGACAGGGCACTGGATGTCTGACGGGGTCCTTTTCATATCTTTCAGATAGAGGAAGCACTTAAAGAAGTCTGCCGGGCTGCATAAAACAGCACAGTGCATTTGTGCTGGTGAGAGCTGTGCTCGTTTTCCCAGGGGGGCCAAGCTATGCGGGGTCTTTTCAGATAAAGATGTAAAATAATACAAGGAGTTGGAGGATGGGAGGGCCGCTTAATGGCAAGAGGAGGTGAGGTTTTGATGAGAAGGACAAATTTCTGAGGATGAAACCAACAAAGGCACCTTTATTAGAGTATCTTCCTTTGAGCAAGGCGTTTAGGGATCAGCAAGGTGCATGTAGTGCCCGCTTGTATGACTTTTGCTGTTTGAGCAAGGTCTCTCTCTAGAGCAGTGTGCAGTTCAGCACAGCGTCCCTGCTTTCATACCAGTGAGTCATCATTCGTAACGCACACACATAAAAACCCATTAAATCTATGATGTGTAACATGATAAGATGTTGATGTTCAGTACTTTAAACTGTGGCCACACAGCTCGTCAGCGCAAGACACCTTCTGGAATCAGAGCTTTGATTCACAAAGACACTAACACAGCAGAGATGTGATCAACTTTTTAATTTTGTGGAGTTTTTTAAGACTTTGTCCCTCCCTAATTCTGCTCTCTCTGACTTACAATTTCAAAAGTCAGTCCTAATGGAGCAGACACTAAATCAGAGTGTTCCACATTTTCTGTATTCATTCATAAAGCCAGCCAAAAACAATCAATATGTTAAAAACTGGTATTCAGTGCACCACTGCTTCAGATGGGCTTTTTTTTTCACTTGAGTCCTCTCTAACAACGAGCAGTAAGAATAGCATTTGTTCTGTGCGTCCTTCAGTCATTTTGGTGAATGGTGAATAGTTTCTTACAGTAATTGCATGTCCTTGTCTCAGATCAATGCAGCAGAGCACCTGAAATCAAACCTGCTCTTTTTTAATCGATATCGGCTAGTCAATTCACCTTTTGTGCTCACCGCTTTCTTCAGAGGCTAATCAGCATTAAAGGGAGGTAATTAGTTACTGGTATTTATGTAATTACAGCCATGTTTGTTGTAATCAATACGTTATTAACAGGGACATCATAACCAAAGCCTTTAGGCTAAGTGGATTTTTGATAAATTATAATCAAAATAAAATTATCTGGGGGGAAAAAAAAAGACCATAAAACATGTTGTTGTGCTTAAAAGTTTTGTAAATTGGTAAATATTTGTCCTAGACCCCCAAAATAGACAAATTTGTGATTATTTCATATGTGTAAATGTTCACGTATGTAGGTGTTTTATGGGTGGTCAGGGGTAAATGATTTAACAAATTTAGCCTCAGTGATTGGCCAAACTGATACTCAAAGATCAGATGTTTCTCTTTTTTCTTTTGGTTCATGAACACAACATTGGGAAACAATAATAAAAGATCTGACGGGTCCAAGTTATCCAGGTCACTTTAGTTAAAAGCTAGGGGTGCACCAAAACTATCAGTAGCTGATTGGAATCTATTCTGCCTGATTGGTCAATCTGAAACTAAAAAATCTGACATTGTTTTCAGTCCATGAACTCAACTTTACTTTTAGACTTTTAATTTTCAAGACAACAAAAGAATTCAGCTAAAAATCTTTGAGAAAACTGGAATTGGACAAAATTAGCTCTGATTCAACAGATTTTCCATGTGGAAGCTTTAACTTCCAGAATTATGATCGCCACACTAATCAGAACATTTTCAAAAAGGAGTTCTATTAATATTATTTAGTTCATTAAGATACATTAGAATAAAATATTGGATATTCTATATCCAATATTGATTTTGTCAGGTCACAGTTGTGCAAAAATAGAAAATCTGTATCTGCCCTTATAAATACAATCAATGCATTTCTGGGTTTTAAGCAGTATAATTTGCATTAAAACATTTTAGTAGCTATTCAAATCATGTTAGAGGAAGTTTTACTATGTATTTTCTTAGTACACAACAAATGTAAGTTAGAAAAGTTAGTAGTACGTTAGTTCTAACGTCAACAGTTTAGAGCATCGTTCATATATCTCATGCACTGAAATTTACTAAGAAAAACCACTTTACTAAAATAAATCTAAAAAATATGAAGATGTTTAAATAAAGACTTGAACGTGATTACATCTTATATTAAAATGATATTTTATATTGGTATTCATTTTACATTATAGCATTCAGTGCCCCACATTAATAGAAAAATGTAAACAAGAACAATTTTCATTTGTTTTTTGTCGTGGGAGTTAAATGGTTAACAAACGTTTTATTTCCTGCTATATTTTCTGGATTATTACAAACAAATCAATCTATTTCCTCAAGAGATATAATTTGAATTGCTTTTTTTTAAATCTATTTTTTTCTGGTGTCCTTTAAGTTAGGCTGCAAGAAGATTCATATAAAAAACAGTAGTGTAACACATATAAAATATTATTTTACTTTATTATTTTAAACTCTGTGTCCTTCCTAACAATTCATCAATCTCTACATTAAATAGATTTAGTGTCTAAATGTTGAGGCCTTGACTCATTTTCCTGTAACACATGCAGACATAAAAATCATAAAAAGTACTATTGTCCTAAAAATATTGAGTGAAAGCCCATTATTTACCATCAAAGGCACAGATGGCTTTGAAACAGGAGCACAGTAACCAACTTGATGGATTGATTTCCACAAGGTCATGCTGTGAAAGAGGACTCCTGAAAGGTAACACCACTGTTGATAAGGCCACATCTCGAGTAATGGAGTTGTTACAGAGCTGCAGAGTCACAGACGCATCAACAGAAAGCTGAAACACAGGTTTTAAGGGTTTGCTGGCTTCTGAAATTGCTTTCTGCAAGAAGTAAGGCTGCAGGATTTTTCCAGACTAGCAAAAATAATTTGAGAAAAAAAACAGTAAAAGATCCATTTAGTTCATTTAAAGTCCCTTTTTTTTTATTCTGTCATTTTACCTCATTCCATAATGAATATCTGCAGCAGGTGAGCTTCTCAAACCTTCCTGTGATCATTTTGCAACCTCAGCCCTTCATATATCATCTCTGCTCCCCTTGTTTTTGTCTGTTGCCTGATAATTAGGAGCCTATGCTTGGGCATGGCACAGATTGTCAGCCCACATTACTTTCAGAGCTGCACTGCCTGCACAGAGGACAACAAAAAAGACTTCCCCTCCACAGCACATCCACCAGGACTTTTTTCTTTAGCTGCCCCATCCATTCAGGGGCAAATGTGCTGTGTGGCCACAACAATTCCTCTGTTGTCAAGCCCAGTTCCATCTGACTGCAGTGAAGCGTTTGTTTCAGGATTGTGGGGCTTTTTGAGTATCTGGGTTCTATGTCATACCAACCGATTCAAAATGTTTGAAGTTTGTCAAACAGCAGCTCAGAGCGGTCACTCTCTGGGCCGTTAATGCTGATGCTTCTGGTATGTTTATCGTGTGGTAACGAAGGAGGGTTTGATGAGAAGAGGAGGAGTGATGCGTCCGGTCAATCGGATTACAAGCCGTTCCCAGAGGTCACCGTTCTTTGCAGTGCGTAGTGGCTCTGAGTGCTTCCCACTGCGCAGCACTTATTTAGGCAGAAAATCGATGCGCGTTAGATTATGATGGTGTTGCCAGGGTGATGGCTGATGAGACCATGGCAGTGCACTAAGAGGATTATATATTGGTTAACTTTAGCAGTGCATCTAGGGCGTTCATGTGACTGAATTGAACTTGGCCCAACAGCAGTTTAAACATTCACAGGCTGTTCACATGTTGATCTATTAGACACTTAACAGAAAATAACCAGAAGCAGAAAACTGTCTTGGCCTGCGTTGCCTTTCTTCCATGTTCCATCACCCCTCCTCTTTTATCCCAGCATGGGATGTGTTTATGTCTCAGTACTGCGGTATGATGTATTGTTAATGACCGAGAGAGCAGTAGCTGACAGGACAGCAGAGAGGAAGGGTGGTGGGGCCTTTTAGAGGAAGCCAAAAATGGGATGGGACGTCCTGACCTGTTGGGTCTTCAGTCTGCATCCTCCAGCGCTAACCTCAAGGCGGCTATTTTAACTCTTTCGCTCTTATCCAGCCCAGCAGCTGGACACGACCTATTTATAGCATCAAAACCGCTGCCCTGGAGAAGCAGGGCTGGAGAGCAGGAGGAGCTTCGTCTGTGGACAAATCTGACTTTAAACAGCTCACAGACATCTGCACAGTGTGTGTTGGTGCTATTATTATCCATGATCACTTTTTTTATTTTCAATACGGACATAAAGCGTGCGTCTACTTTTACGTACTTTATTTTTAATCTGATCCGATCTTAATGTTCAACAATCCAAGCAATCTCATCTTGTTTACAATGGTTATATAATGTGAACATTTTTTATTGCATTTAAACAAATGACTTTTGGCAATAAACACAGAAAACACACAGATTTATAAGATATTACACAGTTAAACACCAACTTTACATCTTTTTTAAATCAGACGGCTTGCTTGCAGAGAATTCTTTTTTCGGAAAGACTTTTTTTTTTTTTTACCTTTGAAAATGTGGACAAATCTGAGGAAAACACATTTGCCATTCCAAAACTTGAAATAAAATCATTATTTTTAAATATATATATTTCTTTTTGAATTTTTTTGCCACCAGAGTCAAAAGAGCCAACAAAAGGCTGCAAAAATGTAATGTTATTGAATTGCATCTGGTTTATCACAGCAAAAAAGATGAATTAATTTGGAAAATTAGTCTTTCACAAGTATCGTGCACTAGAGATTAACTACTCTGAGGAAGATTGTTTGAGCAAATAATATAAAACATTTTTAATTTACAAGATATAGAGAATCTGAAGAAGTCTTTGTTCACAGAGGGCAAGGTTCATGAATGTGACCTGAACTGCAATGAAAAAGACAGGATTCAATTAATTCCTGATAATATATAAAGTTATTCATAGGATCCTTTAGATTCGTAGATTACATCTTCTTTTAAGAATGTTTTCTGTTATCGGCTAAAGTCAGAACCACCACCTGCACACATTGTGTATGATTCTGTAGTAACAGAGTCCGTGTGTGGAAATATTCTGTCTTCTTTCACCCAGGAGGTGAGAATACCTGATAAAAGAACCACTGCAGCTGAGCTCTTTTATCCTAAACTGATATAAAGTGTTGGTTTCCTCTGTGCCTGAGTAGTGACAGTGTGTTGTGGAACAAATTGATGCAGCAGAGTGGTAAATATGCCCCAGATTATCTGTCTTTCCAGTTTTTTCTTTTATTTATGATTAACTTCGTTTATGTGATCTGCCAGTCATTGCATTCAGTATTTAATGTTAGGAGTAATTTATATCTAATGTAGTTTTTTATCCTTTGGGTTTACAGTTTTTAGGTGTGACCACAAACAAACTAGACTTGTGTCTATGTGGTTTTCTGAGGGTCTGAATAATCCCTCTTTGTCCATTATGGGTACAAGTTCTCTCTGTCTGCTGCATCCTCACTGATCTGCAGTTTGACTTACAGTGTGATGGTCCCTGTCTCTGGCTGCAGCACCAGCTGAAGCATGGCTTTGTTTAACTTCAGGCTTTTTTTCAATCACACTGCTCAGACACTGCCTGGTTTGATTCAGTTTTGTGACCCAGAGAGCAATGCATTCTTCTCTCTGTCTGTTTTTGTAGATGATCCCATGTCTGGCCTGTTTAGGAAGCCTCTGAATGATGACGGCGATGTGTACACTTCCCTGCTGTCCAATCAGAGCTTCTCAACTGGCCGGGAGGCCTCTTACCTGTCGGATGACCTGAAGCCATCCAGCCACTCCTCTGGCCTGGATCACTTTTCAAGTGACACCTACAGCTTCAACTCCAAAAGCAAGATGACTTCCAACTTATCGGATGACACGCCAAAGTCTCTGCTGGGCTCAGACAAGACAGAATCCTACAACTACATGGATATCAGCCATGGGGAAGAGCTCCGAGATCACCATCAGGCAGCTCCTCCCAGCATTTTTGACAAAGGCTCAGCTGATCATGATTTACTGGGCAGCTACATGGATAAGAACCCTGGAACAGATGAGGACGATGATGAGGAAGATGAAAATCTGGGTCCAGCACTGGGCTCTCATTCTTTCCCCTATGTGGAGGATCCATCTGATGAGGAGCTGACAGATTACCGCTCCTACCGAAACCTGGGCGGGACCCCGCAGACGGCCAGCCCAGTGAAGATCACTTTGACCGAGTCCAAGCTTCCAGGGTCCAAGGCTGAGCCGCAGCAGCGTCCAGCTCCAGTCAGCATGTCTGAGCGTGAAAACGTCCTGAGCGTGGGCCAGCAGGGGGTTCCCACGGTGACGCTGTCAGAGCCGGAGGATGACAGCCCCTCATCCACGCCCAATGCTTCTCCAACACGTGAGCAAACTCACACAAAAACACAGCAGATGGGTCACATGGTATCATGCCCTTCTATATGAAATACCATATTCTGGTAAAGGACATTTTCTTGACCTGAGAATAAAGGAAGTTAATAAGAACTGTTTTAACATTCCAGTGAAAACGTTATAAAATGTTGTCATATGTCCACTCCATGTATAAAATCATTAGGAAAACAGTAAAACATAAGGAATATATTTTAATGTGTTTAATTATAATTTAATTCTGTGCATAATAAAGTAGAATTTTATTCTGTTTCTAAAGAATATTGAGACTGAATTGAAGTGCTTATTATTGTTACAACTTATGAGTCTATAACATCAAACCAGTCATTTTAAGGGCCTTGAAGGTTCCTTCAGGTCATGGTTGTTATGTTTTAGTTTCAGTAGAGACCTGCAAATAGTCCTTAAATTAGTTTGATGAAACAACAGAATCTCTGCTCTCTGTGTCAGAGGTTCAGGTCAGCAGTAAAGATAATTAAAAGTAGAAACTTGGGACTGATTACACACCGAGGTGAGGAAGAATCAAAAGCAGGCGTGATGAATTAATAAACTAAAACCTGGTGCCGAGTTGGCAAAAAGGAAACCAAACACTGAACATCAGTCGCTGAGACAAAATATGCATATGTTTTGAAGATAATCTCCAGAAAATAAATCAAATTGAAAAAAGAAATCTAAAACGGTATATTTTGACTATAATTCTTATGAAAGATAAAAATAGTAGTCATAAATTTATAAATGCGTGAGTTGAAGCTGCTTGTGTTCTCATTGTGAATGTATTATTGTCTCTTTACCAGGATTTGCTAAATCAGATATTCAGGATCACGAGTTGTTGTCAAGTTTAGGAACCACTGCAATAAGTCACTAATGCAAAAAAACAAAACCCAACTTTCTTTAAAGTTGGCCTTATTTATAAACCCGCTTAATGTTCCACATTCATGACTTAAATCAGCAGCACTCATTTCTTGTTTATGAATTAAAATTTTAATTTGCAAGAAGATGTATTTAGGCTTATAATGTTAATCAGGACACTAATGGTTTTTTTTTTTCTTGATGAACAGGTAAAAGTTTTTCCTCTCAAGAAATGTTCAAGACTGCAGGGAAACCTGCAGCGTCCAAAAGCACAGCGTCTAACAGCAGGGACCACGACGGCAGCAGCGCCGAGTCTGGAGACTCAGAGATCGAGCTGGTGTCTGAGGAGCCTCCCAAGACCAGTGGCAACCCGTTTGCAGAGCCTCCTAAAAGCAAGGGCACTTTCAGCCAGGCTAACAACCCCTTTGATAACCCTCCGATTGCCAAGGGTGGTTTCGGCCTCTCTGGTGGCCCAGCTCCACCCACAGCATACAGCATCCTGAGGGAGGAGAGAGAGGCAGAGCTCGACAGCGATCTCATCATTGAGTCTGCATCTGAAGAAAGCCCAAAGAGAGAGCAGGGCCTCAAACAGGGAGTCACCTCTCCCTCCCCCCTGGTTCCCACCACCATCCCTCCTCGCAGTGCCACTGGGGTGGCGCCAGCTGAACCCCCTTTTGCTGAAAAGGTCAAGAACCCAGTGAAAACAGAGGAGGATCGTTTCAGCAAGCCTAAGCCTCCGACTGCTGCTGTGCCTCCGGAGGTGAGATCAGAAAAACCCCATCAGGACAACACGCACAAACCCACCAATGAGGGCAAAGGAGGTCTTGAAAAGCCGGCTGTATCATTCTTTTTGGAGGGCTTCAACAAACAAAAAGGTTAGTCCTGATTACTTTTTATCGGTTCTTTAAGTTTTTATAAAACCTAAGGATTTTTATAAAACTCCTCTGTCATATTTTTATTAATTGGCACATGCAAATACAATCTGTGTGCTTGAGAAACAGAGTGAGTTACTAAGAAATCTTCATGCCCAAGAGAGAGTGTGAACAGATGTAAATATGCACTCAAAGCCTGAACTGTCATGTCTGAAATAAAAACCAAAACAAAACGGTAAGATGCCTCTCTGATGAGTGGGCGCATCTGGAGAAAGAGTGGGAGGAAAGGGAGTCTCTACATCTGCTGCCCTCTGGTGGTCTACATGAGAAAAGGCTGTAGAAAAAAGGGTCTTACACAAATGGAAATTTATCATTCTTACATGTGTGTGTGTGTGTGTGTGTGTGTGTGTGTGTGTGTGTGTGTGTGTGTGTGTGTGTGTGTGTGTGTGTGTGTGTGTGTGTGTGTGTGTGTGTGTATATAGATAGATAGATAGATAGATAGATAGATAGATAGATAGATTAGCTTCTGTCAGTTGATTGTGGGTTTGCACACTTCTATGATGTCACAAACTGGGACACACTCCTATTTTTGAGCATCATAAGCCTGCTCCTCTATATTTTATACCTCTGTAGATCCTTTCTTTGCTCATTTTTTGTTTGCACTTGTTTCTCTGTGGCTTCTACCTGAACACAGCTTTGTGTCTGTAATTGATCAATAGCCATGTTTTAAAATTATACTGGTCTTGTGCAGTTCTCTTGTTTTGTTTACTCAGACTGTAGGAAGATTCTAGAAATATTTTTTTTTAAAAGCAGGTCACGTGTATCCTTTCTCTGCCACTAGAGGGTGCAGAGCACCTTCATCATTGCTGTTCTGATAAAGACCAGCAGATATTTATGTCATCAGTCAGTCCACATCAGTTGCCATAGCAACAGTGACGGGGAGTGTGTTCAGTCTGGTTCAGATAAATTAGCTTTTCCCTTTCCTCTCCGTCGCCGTTGGCATCAAAGGCAGCTCAGGCTGCAGAAAACAGAAGGTGTGAGGTGTGGCTGCCTGCGGGGGGAACCTCAGGGGAGCAGATTTGCAGCTTTGAAAGGATCCCAAAAAAAGGACATTTACCCAAACTAGTCAGCTCACACCACAGTGACTGAGGTGCTCCTCTTGCGTTTTAGCGTCCTGCTTTGTTTGTTCCACCAGCAGGTTTTGCTCCATTTGCATTCCAAATGTGATCTTTGGAGGAAATCGTTGAGCACAAACACATCCTGAAGGCACTCGGCACGGGTTGTTTAGGTGGAATCTACAGTCTCTCTCCACATAAATTATTAAAAGCATTCACTTTGCCTCTTCAATTACCACTCAGGAATATTGGACAAAAGCTACAGCTGCAATCTTAAAGACTGTAACTTCTAAATAAGTAACGGAGCTGGATACTTGCCATATTATTCATGTGCAGTGTAGTGTCAAGTTGGGCTATATTGGGCCTTTATAAACCTTATTGCATCCTGTCTGGTGTGCCACGTGACATGAGAACATAAAATGCCTTATTTTCAGGTTTGTGAGCATTCGGAACATGCTGTGTTATGGATACTCAGCAGATTGCTAGAAATCATAAACAATGCATCCACATGCTTTTGTGTGTCCACCGTTACCAGAATGAGGCTTTGTTTGGGCTTTTATTGTGAAACCTTTTTCTACAACAGCCTCTGTCCATCACCACCCACCCGCTCACCCCCTGAGGCTCTAAACCATTGCATGGATGGTCTGCTGCAGCAGAAACCGTGGTGTGGGGTTTACAGTTTGCCCCTCCATTCCTCCCTCCCCCATCACACCGACATACACGTACGCACTTTCCCTGCTGCCTCTGTTCCAGCCAGTGCCTCTCCACAGCATCAGTCTTTGTGCTCCGCGAGCCGGCAGCACCTTGGAAACCTCTCCTCCCTCCCTCTTTACCTCCCTCCCCGTCATCGCAGCCTCTCTCTCGCATCCTTTTTTGACCATTCATGCCTCTCTGGGATGAGTGAGTGAGACGGTTCCACCGAAGAGGGAGACAAAGAAGAAAGCAGAGACCATAAAGAAACACTGAGAGTGAGGACGGGGACATAAGTGATCACCAGCATGCAGGCCACTGCAGACATAACGAAGAAGGAGTGCTCCTGGAGCAACTGGAAGGGCCAGGGTACTGATGCGTTTACTGTGATTTACTGAGTGTTTGTCTGTGTTTCATGGCTGTAAGCGTTGGACTGCAAGTCTTGCATGCAGATTAAATATACAAGAGACTGCAAGTGTATTCTTTAGAGCGTGGACGTGTTTAATGCATGTGCACATTTTTCTTGTAATAGTGAGTGTTGAAGAATCAAGCATCCTATTTTCCCACAGACACGCCCTTATCATTTCTGTTCAAGCAAAGGTGGATGACAAACGGGGGTGTGTGTTTTGGAACATCAGCATCTGCTTTGAGTTCATATCAACGTGGATGCTGATGTTATGGATCAAGTCTTTGTTGATACCCTCCCTGCTGTGAGACTGTGCAGAGTAGCTGGTTTTACATTCTGTCATTTTTTAATGAGGCAGTCAGAGCATCTGGACGGTGCTGACAGACTGTTGTCATGGTTACCAGGACACACCCATCGTGATTACATCAGCTCTATCTCCTTGGCTTTTGTGGCAGCTTGCAGAGACTGTGCAGGACAGGCGCGTCCTCCGTGTGTCTGTCCGTAACACGGAAGACTCACAGAAGGGGCTGAGAGAGAAAATGGCGCCGAGTAGGGTGATTGTGACTGAGAGCTTTAAATACAACAGCTTGGTCGTCATGCTGCTGAGTCATACATTTAATAAGTGAAGATTTCAGGCTGCGTAACAGGATCCCTGATGAGACCTTCCAACAGCATGGAAACCACATCAAATTAAGCTGATAGAGTCACTGGAATTGCTCTTATTTCTGCTCTGTACATCATCCTGAAGCTGGAGGCATTTTGTTTACTCATCCTCGTCACAGAGCACATGACCGCTTCACTGACTGAACCATGATGCAGACTTTTCCCCAAACTAAATCATAAATAGTATGACTAAATACAAATTTAACACCCATCAGAGACTCAACATGATCCAACAACACCTCCATTGTGGACAGCTGATTCTCAGCACATTCCTCTCAAATTAAAATAATGCTACTCATGAAGTAACAGTCCTCAAATCCACACTTCTAATTAGGTCATGTAAAAAACAAGAAGGACCCCGTTTTTAAACACCGATTCCCTTGTTATGATGAGCTTTTGAAGAGAAGTGATCATTTTTTAAACCTTACCTTACATTTGGTTTTAAATGCAGAGAGATTTATGAATACACCACAGGTGGTGAGAGGGTTGGAAACTTTTCTTTATCTGTCTGTGTGCTAGGTTTTGCTTGCAGCTCCTTTAAACAAACACCAATTATCACGTTAAAGTGCAAAATGTCTACACTATTTAAGATGCTGTGGTGTTCTCTCAGTCTGGCTGATGACTTGTTTGAGGCCATGAGGATGTCTTTGGTGATCTAATTAGGTCAGGCTAAACTAGTCCCACTACTGAAAAGGGGGATGGGAAATTATATTATTGTCAATGGTGTTAATCGTTTGCTCTGGTTTTTCTCGATGTTTGTGTCAGTGAGAAGACTTCGCTGCGGATGTGAATCTAGTTCAACGTTGGCGTTTTTTAAGTCTTTTGAGCTTTTGAGACCCCGTTTCTTGTTTGCTCTCCTCAGACTCGTATGCCTCTAACAAGGCAGAATGCAAAGTTTTTTGAGACATGAGCTCATTTTCTATGATGTCATTGTTTTTAGGAAACATGGCTAATTTGTTTTTAGTCTTTTCAATGATTGATGAAAACGAGGACAAAGGAAATGATACAAAATGAAAGGTATGGTTCAAATGCCTGTGTTTTTCTTTCTTTTTTTGTTTCTTTTACCTCAGTGGCTGAGAAATAAAGATTTTTTTTGTCATGTTGTAAGGCACACCCTTTGGCTTTAATGAACCCATAATGAGATTCAGGTTTAGAACAAAAGTAAGCTTGTATGAAACTCAAAGACTCCTACAAATGTTTTTATTTTAATGAGCCTTTCTACTATTTAAACCAGGTTTAAGTCAGTCACAGGTTTTCCTAACTCATTTATTTTTATTAATCAGACTCCCAGGCCACCCATTGTCTCTGCGCTCCACAGTAAAAGGGAGTGGCTTTCTCTATGTTGTGTTTCGGTTTGGAGACAAATGATGTGCTGCTGATTCCCCAGATTCAGAGCGAATGAATCCTTTTCTGTTCCCAGAGGAGCATGCTTTCCCCTCCCTCTCTCCTGCTTAAGCTCCGCCCCCCACCAGCTCTCTGAGATCGGGGGAGAGAAAATGGAACATGGTTACTATGGTAACTGCATCAGGCAGGTGCGCAGCAGATCCTTGAAAACAAGTCAGTTTAATAGAGCCGTTGCTATTGAATCGGTGACTGAAATCATGATGCAGATTTTCTGTGCGACACACTGATTTTTATTTTAGCGAGGCTTCTCCAAACATAAATGACCTCAGACAGAGAGCCTGTTTGTGTATTTGTTGGGTTGCACTGTGGATCTTTGGCAGCCACACCCCATACACATCCCTCCCACCACCTCCCAGAGTCTCTCTGTTCAGGCTGGCGCTGATTCGCTGGCATTGCCTTGGCCCCTCCCCTCCTGTGCAGGGGCGACTCCCCCTTCAGTGTTCTCCTTTTGTCCGTGGATAAAGCAGCTGCCTCTTTCCCTGTTCAGCCATGGGAGCCGCAGGTCAGTACACGCTTCTACTGCAAACTAAAGCTTTTCAGTCTGCGTTCAGTCTGTGCGGCTCATCACAAATCTCTGTCGCCTGCCAACACGTCTCCCCCAGGAGAAATGTCAGTGTGTTGTTGATGTGTGTTGTTACAGCTGCTGTCTGTGCTACCTTTGACTCTGTCTGTGTGTGTGTGAGAGGGAGAGAGCATCTTCATTCAAATCCTTACTCACATGAAGCCTGTCAGTGTCGACAACATCAACGTCTTCAAAGGGAGTGGTGCATTTACAGTAGCAGCGGCACGTGGATGCTGCTGCAGCTGATGGAGCAGAGTTTTGATATGTTGATGGTGAGATGGACAGATTGGCTGTAATTCACTACTGATTGCTCATAATAGAAGATGTGTTAGACATGTGATAGTTTGTGATGAGTTCATGAGTAGTGAACAGAGATTGACTTGGAAACAGAGACGTCTTTCATCATTCAGGTCCAGCCTGCCTTTTAGGCATCTACAGATGCCTTTGAGTGGAGAGTAAAGATGGCCGTCATCACTATGCTGCTCACAGCTCTACAGCTAAAATTAGAGCGGACAGCCAAGCAGGCTGCTCAGAGGAAGAATAAGACACCCAGGAGACTTCAGCAGCAATCTTCTGTTCTCATCTGATACAAAACTTTGCATTAAAGCAACAAATCACCTCTCTTTAAGGGTTTCCTGCACTAAACGATGCATGGTAAAGCCCAGTTTTTGGGTTTGATTTTCAGGGTGGTGTGGGAGGCAAGTGGTGAAACAGACAGTTCTCATGGAAACAGGCCCGTGTTTTCAGACGACTGCCACAGGACCGAGTCGGCTGCTGAGGCTGAACTAATCCTCAGTTATCACTCCTCTTTCGGCTTCACGAGTGGCTTTGAATTACAGGCCCCGCCGCCCAAAGATGGTGGTGGGAAAGCTGCACTGGTGGACATGTAACTGTCGGCATGTTAGTGCTGTGAATTCCTCATATTTCTTCCTTTAGAAGTGATGTTTTTTTTACAGAACACGTGGTGTTTCACTGCATCAGTGAGGAACTGATGCAACATCCCCCTTCTTCACCGATCGGGGCAGCTCATCTGGCCAGGTCACATTGAGCTCTTATCAAAGAACTGCTGATAATGCTGCTATTTCAGCTTCTGCTTTCACAGAGCTCCAGTTTAATCGTTAATTCTTTTCCAGGTGCTCCAGGCGTACCCTTACTGTAATGTTTGCATGTATGTTTGTATGAGACCAGACCAGGTGTTCCTGATCCCCAAAGGCCCTAAAATCCACCACGCATATATTCTGAACAAGTTAGAGGTCACTCTTTTTTTAGATGCAAAGAAATTAAATAAAATGCCATCTTCTCGGTTCGCTCAAACCTTAAGAAAAGCTGAGTGAAGAAGCTGGGTTAAACAGGATCCCGTGACAGCAGCAGCTCCCAGAGGATGCTGAGTTGCTTCCATTTATTTGACCCAGATGTGTGTGTGTGTGTAAGAGCACAGCAGTGAGGGCTCAAACCTACATGATTATGGATCCTAACCTTGTTTCTCTTTTTGCTTCATTCTCAGCAATTGACCTCCTGTACTGGAGGAACGTGAAGCAGTCAGGCGCCGTGTTCAGCAGTGTGCTCCTGCTCCTTTTCTCCCTGACCCAGTTCAGCGTGGTCAGTGTGGGAGCATACTTAGCCCTGGCAGCTCTCTCTGCCACCATCAGCTTCAGGATCTACAAGTCTGTGTTGCAGGCTGTGCAGAAGACTGATGAAGGACATCCATTCAAGTGAGTGAAGCACATACGTTAAAAGTTGTGGATTTTAAATAAACATTGGGAGACTGAAGAGTGTCTTGCATCTTCATCTGTTGTCAGAGCTTATCTGGAGATTGAAATCGCTCTGTCTCAGGACCAGATCAGTAAATATGCTGACAAAATCCTGCAGTACAGCAACACCTGCATGAAGGAGCTCCGCCGGCTGTTTCTTGTACAAGATCTGGTTGACTCCCTGAAGGTCTGTCTCCTAAACACCACCACCTCTTACTTTTTTTTTTTTTTTTGAAGAGAACAGATTCTAATCTGTACCACATTGCTTTTTAAGTTTGCAGTTCTGATGTGGCTGCTGACCTATGTGGGTGCTCTCTTCAACGGCCTGACACTGCTCATCTTAGGTGAGGCCATCCCCAGTTCTCCAATTTAAAACAAGGTTACATCCACAGCTTCTGAGCATTGTTGATGACTCACCAGCATTTAAAGAATCTCTGCATCATGTTTTAATCTATTAATGTTATCACTTTAGTTCTTATTAGCTCTTTGTCAGTGTTGGGTAAGTTACTTTAAAATAGTAATATATTAATATTACTAGTTACAGCATTAAAAATGTAATATAGTTTGTATTACATATTACAGTCCCCCAAAAGTAACTAAGTTACACTACTTTGAGTTACTTTTGGTAAAATATCTAATGTGATGGCATTCTAAAATACTATAACTGATCAATTTTTATTAATTTTTTTAACTGAGTGATTTTTTTTTACAAAAAAAAAAAAAAACTGATCAATTTACATTTTACACAAGAATGACACCAGAAAATACAGTATTTTTCTCACTATTTTATTAAATTACAGTCAATCCTAAAAATATATTTTATTAATATCAGTCCATATATCAGCTGTTGATACTCCTGGGCTTCATATATTCTCTTCAACTCCGTTTCCATAGCAGCACACGCCTTATCCAACTCTTTGGCAAATGTCTTTTGGGGGGTGGGGGTGGAGTGTTGTTGTAACTAGTAAGTTACTCAAATTGTAACTAGTAATATATTACTTTACTTTAAAAGAGTAATGTTAATATATTACTAGTTCCTCAAAAAAGGAATATATTACTCTAATTACTTTGTAACTACTTACTCCCAACACTGCTCTTTGTATTTCTGCTTGTCCTCAGCTGTGGTCTCCATGTTCACCTTGCCTGTGGTTTATGAGAAACACCAGGTAGGAACTGGGAGCTTCATCAAAACTCAAGTTCAAGTTTGAAAAATCCTCTCTTGGCATTTCAGCAACCTGTTTTTCATGTTTCCAGGCACAAATTGATCAATACGTGGGACTAATACGGACCCAGGTCAACTCCGTGGTGGGGAAGTAAGTGGCTCCTGTTTAATGCTGTGGAGCGATGCTCTTTCCAGTAGCTAAAACAAGCTCCAGATGTGAAACATGCTGCACATGTAGGCTGAAACTGATTACTAGAATTGCATTTTGATTTATTCATAATTTTGTCAATTTTACCAACTGCCAAAATAAATCTGAATAATTTTAATTTTGCCTAGTCCGTTTGTTGAAAAGGATCAATCAAACTGTTTTCTCTGGTTTCAGGATCCAGGCAAAGATCCCCGGGGCCAAGAGGAAGGAGGAGTAGACCTGTCCTCGTCATCGTAACGCTGACAGTCCAGTCCAGCTCAGAGTCAGGCTCGCTGCTAAAGGGCCTGATCGTCATCTGTGGGGCGTAGTGCTGTGTCATCTTGGTGTTCTCTAAAAGCATCCACTTGGAGAAGCCTTCACCCTGTCTATAGCAGTCTAAACACTAACACACGGTCACACGTATGTGCATAATCCTGCTTCTAGGTAGACAAGTACACACAACTCAAAGACAAAAAAAGAAACTGACTTTTTTGTGTTGCTTATTATGAAGTGCATGAAGTCAAGCCTTGGGTAAATATTTGATATATTTTGTGCAGTTTTTAAAATCACGCTATATTTTTGCTTTTGCAGTGCTTGCCACAAATTGTATGGTTTAGCACAAAAAAGGCTGGATGTCCAGAGACACACTCTGCTGCCAGCGTTAAATACCGCTTCATGTTTCTCAGTTTGCAATTGGGGCTTTTCTCAGTATGTCAATATATATAAATAACAAAAATGATCTCCTTTTTGGTGTTTCCAAGCACAAAATAACTTACGATATGCGTCTTAAGTGTGGTTATTGTAGGGTTTTTGCTTTTGTATAACCATAAGGAACAATACACATGCTCACGTTTAGGTACTGTTGTACAACTACTATGAAGACAAGAAGTATCTGGTGATATTTAGCTTGTTTGAATAACTGTCCAACTTTGTACTATGTTCAACTCTACTGTAGTTCTTTAGACCCTGGACTTTAACTATTTGCACTTACAGTATGTATTTAATTACAAGTATAAGGAAAATAAATGTACGTTGATGTAAAACCTCCTCAGCCACTGTACTGAGTTCACATTCTCAAGGCGAGTTTCTGTATGACACATCAGTTAATTTTGTGGCGATAACACTCTGAGACTTGGAAGGTGAGCTATAAATACAAGACATTTGATTTTGGCACAGACACACCTCTCATAGTAGGAGCTGAGTCTGCTTGGGTGTGTGACATATTTAACTCGACTCTGAGGTCACAATGAGCCTATGTTAGAAAAAGACTGACTGACAAGCCACATCTGTTGCAGGGAACTATTTTTAATGGCTCACAGCTGAAACACTATAACAGCAGCAAATCAGAATGATCTAAATAAACAGTCACAAATTTAAAATAGAGAACTGTTTGGCTGACAACATAAAAGACAGGATTTCACTGTGCTGCAAAATGTTCAAGCCTGACCGAAACATGAAAACATTCTCATTTGAACATTGTTTAAAGGAAAACTCGTGTCACAATATAAACAGTGCCATTTACTACTGCTGCAAGGATTATGATGCTTTGTTAGTTGTTCAGAAGAATGACAGGATGTAGCTGGAAGAGAACTCCTTTAGTGTTTCCACCTTCTGGTTCTGAAATGCCCACCTTCAGAGAAGGATCAACCTGCAAGTCCAAAACACATTTTAAGACACAGAGCTAGCTACAGCATAAAAAAGCTACTGCTGGATGAAGAAGCAGTGACTGGGAGCATACTTGATTCCACTGTCCTGTGTTCACATAGTATTGAGGAGAGACGACTTCTCTGGGAGGAGACCTCATGAATAGTCTGCAAAATAAAGATTATTATTAATTACCACACTTGAAAATTTATAATTTGTGTTCTTTGATCTTGTGTGTGACCTGGTGAGGCGGTTCTGGCATTCCTCCTGTAGCTGAACGATCTTGTCAGGCCCTAGGTGCAGCGTGCTGCTGGGTCCGAAGCACAA
Organism: Callopanchax toddi; assembly: GCA_006937965.1. NCBI lineage: Eukaryota > Metazoa > Chordata > Actinopteri > Cyprinodontiformes > Nothobranchiidae > Callopanchax > Callopanchax toddi. The sequence goes on along the minus strand of SSNR01000028.1, from coordinate 1,946,635 downwards.
CAGGCGATTAATGGCCACTCGCAGAGCATTTATCTGAAAGGAAGGAATTAGAAAACATACTAAAACATCACAACAGGAACTGCTACAACATGTAAACCATGAACTGAAGGGTCTTCTTTTCCTTTCAGCATTTCCCTTCTGGGGTCACCACAGCGAATCATCTAGCGCCACCTAAACCTGTCCTCTACATCCTCTATTTTACCACCAAAAAGCTTCATGTTCTCTTTCACTGAATCTAAAGGTCTCCTCTTCGATTTTCCACTAGGTCTCCTACCTGGCAGTTCCCACCTAAACTCAATGTTGTTCTCAGTAAACCTGGAACTGAAGGGTTAGCACTGTAAATCATTTAAATGTCTTCATAAGATGAGATGCTGGAGATCACAGCAGTTACAGCACCACTGTTTTATTATTTAATTTTTGAGACATTTCTATAAAACCAAAACAAAAAACACTGCCTGGCTCCTAAAATACTGCTCTATTAGTCTGTTACACCTTTTCTTAATATATATGGACATCAAAGATCACTAGATTGAATAGAGAAATAGTTCAGTAAAAAAAAAAAGTGCATGAGCTAAGTCACTTTTAAAGATAAAACTCATAAGTCAGGAAAAAAAAAATCTGACAAACCTGTTCAGTATCAACATACCTCTGTGATGTCCTCCACATCAAACTTGACATCGAAAGCCAGCTCGATGTCGTTCTCAGGTAGGATGGCTTCCTGTGTTTTGCTGTTGAAGCCCAGGCCACAGAGGGCACCACTGTAGCAGCTCCTTTCTTCATCAGTACTAAAACAGTTCAAAAAGAGTGTCATATAGGGCATTAAATAAAGGTTTTTACACATTATATTTCATTAGCACTGTGGATCTAACAGACCGTAGCTCCATGGTGGGAGCGAAGAGCATTATCACCAGTCCAGGTAGTCCAGCAATGTCAGGCAAGATGGTGGTTTCTCTCAGTTTTATACGTGTACCTTAATAAAAATATAGTCAGTGCCGTTTAGGGAATAAAAAAAAACATCAAAACTCCTTGGCATTTACCTTTTTAGAACACATTTTTCATTTTCAAACATATAAAATATAATACATTGCAGATACTTTAGGATCCTACTTATTTATATCTGGTACCTAGGGTGTTGACCGTCACGGACCCGGCCACCAGCATCTTCTGATGTTTGTAATGTGGATTTTCATTTACAGCCACAGAGTTGATGCTGGTATTGTCTACAGACACAGTCCTGCAGGGGGACACAATCTTCCTCAATAAACGCATTGGCAAGTGATTTATTAAAGGCTCTGCATGTGTAATTCTTACTTGTAGCAGTTTTTTCGGCTCAAGCTGTGGAAGCTGACCTTGTAGGAACTCGATGGTCCTTTCAGAGAAACTCTAAGTGTCTGAGAGAAACCAGAAAAACAGTCACATGAAGCTTCACACATTCACTGTTTACACCTTTAACTGTTCAGGATTTAGGACTGAGAGGATGTGCCTTTTAATGAAAACACTACACAAACTGAGCTGGTGAAACAGTGCCACCTACTGGATAAACAAGAGCAACAATTGCAATCAGAGGTGTGAAAAAAACACAAAACACATACATGATTATTTGGGATATTTAACCCCGTCACTGACTATATCTTTGGACCTATCGAGTTTTCTAGTCATAGGGGGTCAATTTGACCCCCTATGACAGTGCGAGGGTTAAAGTTGTATTATAAAGGCTTCCTAAAGCCTATTATGTTAGGTTTTCTATTAATTTAAAAATGTTTTCAGTCTGTTAATGGTTTTATTTCACATTTTTCTAAATATAGCCATTTAGGAAACATGGCCATTTAATGAAAAAATTGTTTTGTCCCCAACTCTAAATTATGCTAATGTTGCTTTGGTTGGCACTGTGTCTTGCCTTTGTCCTGGGGAGCTGGGAGCTCTTGGAAAAGTAACCAAGCAGACTGTCGACAAGCTCCTTCTCCTCCTCCTTGCGTGCTTTCCAGGAACTGTTGTCAGACATGGGAACATGTGCTCCTTTCTCCATGTCCTGGTACAGAGTCACCACCGCCTCATGACTATGCTGTGAACAAAAAGACCTTTTACCAAATTCTGCTAAAGGTTTTTGTAATTTTGACAGCATTGTTTAGAACAAAAATATTGTTTGCATAAAACAAGGCATGCACCAATACTAGATTTTATCAAACCAAGTACAAGTACTTACATTTGAGTACTTGTCAATACAGAGTACTAATATGAGTACTAATAAATGCCATAGATCTAAATCATAGTTTGCCACAACAACAAAAAGAGTAAAATACTAGTTTTACTTTTTAAAAATATTTTTTAAACACAATAACAGCTGGTTGTTTCACTATAAAATAACAAAATACATTAATCAGTTTTTTTAATCAAAGCTTAAATGTAAACACAGTCCTAAAGGTCAGAGGTCAAACTAGAAGGTGTTTTTCCCCTTTTGGGGAAGGGGAGACTTCTCTCTCTGAGTTGGAAAATATTTTATTAAAGGACCTAAAGGCCTGGTTCAGTTAATCTGACCTGGACTCGATGCAAAAAATAACGTCAACAGACTGAATAACACCTCCTGATGTGGAAAAACAAAATGGATGAAAAATATAACCTTCACACTAAACTTTTCAGCTAGTATGGGGAAATGACAGATATGTGAATTACCTGCTGTATATATTTTGCAGCTTTGCATACATGCAGCAGTCACCCGACCAAACTTTTCCTCAGCTGATTAGAAACAACTGATGGCTCTTTAAGTTTCTGTGTGTTGTTCTGAAGTAGAGGTTGTTGTATAAACTGTAATCAGCTCTAATGGTTTCTTCTGTTGTAGCTGTTAGCAAAACAAAACACGCTAGTGCTTTAGGAATCAATCAGGCATCATGAACAGATAACGTTGGTATTGTAAGGACTTGGGACAGTGTGTGTATACAGTGGGGCAAAAAAGTATTTAGTCAGCCACCAATTGTGCAAATTCTCCCACTTAAAAAGTGAGAGAGGCCTGTAATTACCATCATAGGTAGACCTAAACTACAAGAGACAAAATGAGGAGAAATGTATTTATTTATTAATACAAAAGTATTAAACCTTTAAGAAAGTAATTTATGTCAATAAGTTGGAAGTTAGAATCCCCTGCTGTCTGTCCAAACATCCCTACTGCTGTTTATTTAGTTTAAAACCTGTGAACTCCCATTCTGTGCTGCGCACTAAACGCCGAGTGTGTAAACGCGATATGAGAGGTATAATATATTAATATATGATATGTATAATAGTATAAATATAATCAGATACAAATAACAATAAAAACAAACACAATGTGGTCACAACAGAAGTTATAAGAGTTTCAGACCATCTGACCCACAACTGGCCCTGTTCCAGGAGAGTTCATTTCTTAAATAAAAAACAACCTGACCTAAACAAGATCAAAAACATAACCTAATATTCACAAATACGTTTGTACAGGTTTCTACTGACACCATGACCATATAAATACATTTATCATGAACACAGTCGGATAATTATTGTTTCAATTCAGACAATAAACACTAACCAAGCAAGTCATGACAATCAGCTCAACTAATGAAGTGAATTAACAACAAAATAAGTCAAATCCACTGATATGTCACATCAAAATAAACTAAAATTACGATTCCAGACCACTCACTAAGCTCCCATAGGCAGCTAGGGAAAGTAATGAAAAACAGCCAAAACAGGAGAAACTACAGAACCAAAGCATTCAATCAACACTATAAGTGTGTGACTTAACGTTCAGCTCAACGACAACAAAGACACGTCGCTGTTTCATGAATAAAATCACTTATCGATCAGGACGAGCTATTCAGTTTAGCTTTAGCTCACAGGGAAAATCAGCACTGCGATCTATGTCAAACAGAAGAAACAAACAGACCAAACTGACTCACCATTTAGTTGATTAAATAAGGACTTATTTGGAATCAATCGGCTGAGTTTCCACAAGCTGTCAAGCAGTTTTCTTCTCAATAAGTATCCATTTTATGAGAGCGCTCTCAGCGCTAGCTTCTTAAGCTCCGCCAGGTCGCGCCGGAAAGTAAACAGTCCACCCTCCACAATAAAAGCTGTGTTTGGGTCAGGAGTAGAGCTTAACATGTCACAGCAAACACAGTTTATCCAAATACTTTCACATCTCCACTCACTAACGTTTTCGTCTCGTCTCGCTGACGAATACGCCCAGACGTCTTGTCCCATTTTAATCATCAAAGAGCCGCAGTTAGGCCGTTTTTGTCTCTATTACGTCATCAAAAATAGGTGCGTTAACGAATTCATTTCGTTATCGTCTTGGCTGACGAAAACACTGTTGTGCAACCCTGTTAATAAGCAAATATTAAAGCAGTCTGTAATTCATATTAGTATTAAATAATCTTCTCAAAATTTCAATAAAAATTGTTTCTTTAAAAAGTGAATTTAGTCTTTTTTTCTGAAGATTAGTCTTGAAAAGGGGGGTCGTCTTATAATCGGGGTCGTCCTATATTCGGGTCAATAAGGTAGTAGTATCGAAAAATATTTAACTGTACCCAGTAGGGCTGGGCGATATGACCTCAAATCATTATCACGATTTATTGAGTTCTCCTCGATTAACGACTAATGGACGATAACTCCCTGTATGCTCAAAAACAAAAATTGTCCACTAGATGGGGCTGTAGAAGCATAATTGCTCCACAGACTAAAATTTCCTGCAAACACAAAGTACTTAAGAAACCATCTGTTCTATTCTACTGATGGATATTACAGAGAGCTGCATCATATGAATATTGTCACATTTGAGTTGTTAGGTAATCAGGTTCTCTATGTGTGAATACTGTGTGAAGTCTATACCTTGACTTGCAGTCTTTCTGCACAGTTTGACTTCTGTCTTTTGTTATCATTTCATTCTCTTTGCTGAATCCATCATGTTGCCAAATGATTAATGAACAATTTTCTAAGGAAAGCTTCTCCTCGACCAAATTTACTGCGACACCTCTCCAGCTTGTAGCCCGCTGCTGTAAACCCACGGAATGCCACGTCATCGAGAAGAAAGCTGCCGTAATTGGTGACCAGCTGCAGGCTGCCTGCCACCAGTAGCCGCTAACAGTGAGCTAACATGGCCCGCTAGTGAACCAGACTGACGAGCCCACTGCTTCATGTTTGAATGATTCTCCATTTACTTGTTACAAAATGGATGAGGGAGTCACATGACTAGCACGTGACGCGGACTAGTTGAATCGCGTCACAGCTTCTTAAAGGGGACAGCCACAACCACTTGCTTCTTTTAATTTTTAAAAATATCAAAAATACGATTATGGGCAAAATGACATCGATTAGAGTTATCAAATTCGGTATTTGATTATTTTCGATTTATCGCCCAGCCGTAGTACCTAGCCCTATCTGTACATACTGCTATACAACTACATAATAATAATAATGGATTGGCTTTATATAGCGCCTTTCAGGACACCCAAAGCGCTTTGACAGAAGCTCCATTATTCATTCACGCACACATTTACACCGGTGGTGGTAAACTATGACAGATGTCTGTAGTCACAGCTGCCCTGGGGCAGTCTGACAGAAGCGAGGCTGCCATTCTGCACCATCGGCCCTTCTGACCACCACCAACATTCACACACAGTCACACAGGCAAATTAGATGAAGTGTCTTGCCCAAGGACACAACGACAATCTAACCCAGCCGGAGCTGGGGATTGAACCGGCGACCCTCTGGTTACCAGACCGGCCACTCTACCAACTGAGCTAAACGCTATACGTGTAAGTTGACTCCATCTGCTCCAGACTTAGGTCAAGTTAGCAGCTGGTGTCTCTTACTGCAGCTCAACTGAGAGCTGAGTGTTACACTATGAAATAGTATTGGAGTACTTTTAGTATCGGACCGATATCTGATGCTGGTAATAATAATAATAAGTTTTATTTTTGTTGTTTTTTTTTATTTTTTATTCAAGTTCAAAAAAATAAATAAATAAATAAAATAATAATAATAAGTTTGATTTATATAGCGCTCTACATTCTTTAAATCTCAGAGCGCTTACAGGATTTAAAAGGAAGTCTCAGGGCATCCCTAACTACAACATCTTACACTCAAATCTATTTTACGAAGCAACATTTAATTATTTCTTTAGATTATCAGGATGAATTACCACAGCCTCAAACATTTACCTGAGAATCAAAGTTCTCCTCTGCCTTCACAGCGTGTCCCTCCTTCACTAGTATGTCCACCATGCTGGTCTTTGTTGACTCTGTGGTGATAAACAGCTCCACACGCATCACGTCATGGACAATGGAGTACAGCGACACAATGACTGACTGATCCTTCACCAAGATGATGAAGCGGTTTCGGGCACTGCTGCTCCACTGGTTCCCCAGGATGAGGGACTGAGCCGACGGACGCATTTCAACAACTTGGTACTCCTGAGCCTGAAAGATTTACCTGAAGATTTAAAGCCAGATTCTGACTAGATTTAAATTTATGATAGTGAAATAATAATACCTGGAAAGGTTCAGAGTGCAGGTCAGACGGAAGTTCTCTCAGGCTGTTGCAGGACACAACAGCTGTGTTGCCAAAGTCCAAATAGAACACCTACAGAACAACATCCAGTGTTTCAAACTGAGCTCAGTTTTCAAAGGTAGTCTTCATACTTAAACTAATCTTTAGCATGTCTGTGCATTTGGATTTCAGAAATGTTACAACTTGTATAGATTTACATACAACATTACAAATCAAAAATATTGAAATCTGAGCACTGGTTTGTGTAAATATCAGACTGCACACTTCTCCAGACTGATTATCTTCTCTCATCATTTTCTGTGGGAAAAAGAGTTATATTGGTATTTGTGTAAACACTATTTTAAAGTTCACACTCCACACTCATTTTAAATGAGAAAACACACACACATGGTTTAAACACAATCATGAACTGAAGACTATGTTAATTCTAATACTTGTAACCCCAAAATACAATCACTATTAATGACTAAAAGAAATAAAGGTGTTCTATAAGTGTGCTGAAAAATTCCTCAGATCACATCTTTATCTACAGTGGGGCAAAAAAGTATTTGGTCAGCCACCGATTGTGCAAGTTCTCCCACTTAAAATGATGGCAGAGGTCAGTAATTTTCATCATAGGTACACTTCAACTGTGAGAGACAGAATGTGAAAAAAAAA
>SSNR01000028.1:1910271-1939434 GCA_006937965.1 Callopanchax toddi | reverse complement strand
AAAAAAAAATCCATGAATTCACATGGTAGGATTTTTAAAGAATTTATTTGTAAATTAGGGTGGAAAATAAGTATTTGGTCAATAACAAAAATTCAACTCAATACTTTGTAACATAACCTTTGTTGGCAATAACAGAGGTCAAACGATTACTATAGGTCTTTACCAGGTTTGCACACACAGTAGCTGGTATTTTGGCCCATTCCTCCATGCAGATCTTCTCGAGAGCAGTGATGTTTTGGGGCTGTCGCCGAGCAACACGGACTTTCAACTCCCTCCACAGATTTTCTATGGGGTTGAGGTCTGGAGACTGGCTAGGCCACTCCAGGACTTTCAAATGCTTCTTACGGAGCCACTCCTTTGTTGCCCGGGCAGTGTGTTTGGGATCATCGTCATGTTGGAAGACCCAGCCACGCTTCATCTTCAAAGCTCTCACTGATGGAAGGAGGTTTTGGCTCAAAATCTCACGATACATGGCCCCATTCATTCTTTCCTTAACACGGATCAGTCGTCCTGTCCCCTTAGCAGAAAAACAGCCCCAAAGCATGATGTTCCCCCCCCCCCATGCTTCACAGTAGGTATGGTGTTCTTGGGATGCAACTCAGTATTCTTCTTCCTCCAAACACGACGAGTTGAGTTTCGACCAAAAAGTTCTACTTTGGTTTCATCTGACCACATGACATTCTCCCAATCCTCTGCTGTATCATCCATGTGCTCTCTGGCAAACTTCAGACGGGCCTGGACACGCACTGGCTTCAGCAGCGGAACACGTCTGGCACTGCAGGATTTGATTCCCTGCCGTTGTAGTGTGTTACTGATGGTGACCTTTGTTACTTTGGTCCCAGCTCTCTGCAGGTCATTCACCAGGTCCCCCCGTGTGGTTCTGGGATTTTTGCTCACCGTTCTCATGATCATTTTGACCCCATGGGATGAGATCTTGCGTGGAGCCCCAGATCGAGGGAGATTATCAGTGGTCTTGTATGTCTTCCATTTTCTGATAATTGCTCCCACAGTTGATTTTTTCACACCAAGCTGCTTGCCTATTGTAGATTCACTCTTCCCAGTCTGGTGCAGGTCTACAATTCTTTTCCTGGTGTCCTTCGAAAGCTCTTTGGTCTTGGCCATAGTGGAGTTTGGAGTCTGACTGTTTGAGGCTGTGGACAGGTGTCTTTTATACAGATAATGAGTTCAAACAGGTGCCATTAATACAGGTAACGAGTGGAGGACAGAAAAGCTTCTTAAAGAAGACGTTACAGGTCTGTGAGAGCCAGAGATTTTCCTTGTTTGAAGTGACCAAATACTTATTTTCCACCCTAATTTACAAATAAATTCTTTAAAAATCCTACCATGTGAATTCATGGATTTTTTTTTTCACATTCTGTCTCTCACAGTTGAAGTGTACCTATGATGAAAATTACTGACCTCTGCCATCATTTTAAGTGGGAGAACTTGCACAATCGGTGGCTGACCAAATACTTTTTTGCCCCACTGTATAACAGAGGAAATATTCACCTCCACAGTAGTACCACGCATGTGCAGGATCTTGGCTCTGTAATAATTAGTCTGCTCTTTGTTTTCAGCGTATGGCGCCAAACACAGCAGGTTTGGGTACAGAGACACAGCCAAGGGATTCAGGGTGCGCTTGTTAATCTCTCCTGTCAGAAGGTACTGCTTTTTCAAGCTGGCTTCATCAGCTTGGAAGCCCCAAAAATGGCCCACATCCACCACCTACAGCAGAGTTATAAAACAATATTTTGACTTTTCATAAAAATAACATTCATATTGTCATTACTTAAAATGGATCTCTGCCAAATTGTTAAATCAGGATTACAGACCTCCGTGATGTTCACAGCAAAGAAGCGACTGGGAGGCAGCATGTCTGAGTTGAGGCTGCTGCTCAGCACTCCCTGTGGGGTGACAGACTGGCTGTGAATGTCCACTTTCAGCCTGCAGAGAAGAACACATATTTATATTTAATCTTACAGCATTGTACTTGCATTGAGCCCAAACTGTCATCACCTCTGCAGCCTCTATTTTCCCTTTCATTACATCTAATTTTATTGCACAACAATCTGGACAAAATATCTAAATTCACATCTGTAATATGAAATTTAAGGGTGACATATCCCAAATTAAAAGGAGAGCAACCCATGACAACAATCAGCTGCTAATATTTTGGGATGGAACAGCATGCCAGTCCATTTCCCAACACCAGAGGGCGACAGGATGATGCTGGTTACTAAAACAAACAAAAAAATACCAGATTTAAAGCAGCAGTTAGTAAACTGAGCATACCGTGAATATTTCAAGTGTGTTAATGGCCTGCTCCTAGGGAAGGACTCAATCAGCTCAGTGGGGTAGGCTGACAGCTCCATTGGAGGCCCCTGATTGGCCATGAGGAGGGCAAGAAACACTTCAGGCAGCACACCCGAGTCCCCAGACATCCTGTGGAACTCCACATATGCTCTAAATGCAAACATACCCAGAGAGACAATAAAAATTTGTGGAAAAGTTAGAAGAAGAAAAAAAAGCAAAATGGTGACAGTGGATGTTTGGTACCTGGAGTTCTCAAAGAAAATGGTCTTGACCTGTCCACACAGGCGGAACAGAGACTGGAACTGCTTGTAATACAGGAAACTGTACGGAGGCAGGCTCCTCACCTGAAAACAAACAAATAATAAAACTCCCGTTTAAGGCAAAAAATCTTAGATTTATATCAATTTTTTTTTCAAAACGAAGATAAACAGCTCTTACATATTATGCAGTGCATGTATAGTTTTATACCTGTTTTTATAAAGTGAAAAAGATACAAAAATATCTTGCTTATTCCCAAATTAGTGGTAATGGTGGACATCAAAGCTATTTTGTATCAAATATTTAGCTATTAAATACTTATTAATAATAACTTAATGTCTACTATCATGATGGCAATCAGTTAAGACATGCCGTGCAATCATACATTAACATTGTTTAACCAAAACTGTGTTTCAAGAACCACTTAGTAAAATCAAATATCTGCATATTCAAAGGGTTTACAGATGTAAAGACTTTTTAATAAGTGTTTATTTCAACATTAAGGTTAATACCATCACAGTGGTTCTTGGGTTGAAGCCACTCAGTTCTTTGGATGCCATGTGGTCATCATTGTCTCCCTGGAAAAAGTAGTTGGGGTAGTAGGCACCAGCGATGACAATCTACAAATGCACAGAGGCAAAGTTTGTGACTATACAATAACTAACTCAGACTAAATACATAAATATCCCTGAATGTTTATTAAGACTCCAACCTGAAGAACGAACTTCTGCTTGTGTGTGCTGGTGTAGTCTGAGGACTTATTGTCCTCTGAAATGTGCATGTTGAACTGAGACACACGTTTCTTTAGGTCCTCATACAGCTCTGAAACCTGGATGGTGAATAAAATCAGAATGAATAAAACTGAACTAAAGATACACAACTGGAACCAAACAGGCCAGTTTGATATATTAGCTCATGATGACTGCAAGGTGAAGCGTTTTTAGGAATGAATGGATAAAAAAAATCTGTCACATGCTTAAAGAAATCTTTTTTAGACAATAGACCCAATGAATAGCATTTTGAATGCATCCAAAACAATTCAGATCTCAAAAGGCTGGTGAAGGTTCTAGTGGGTTCAGAAAAGAAGGCGACTGGACTTGTTCATTTTCTTTCAGATGTTCTGAGATCTTTTGATGCTCCTGAAGCTCTCACTATAGTTTAAATGCTTGATTCACTGCACTTTGCATTTTGAACTGCTATGGCTCCTCAAATGAGAAATGCAAAATGTCTTCAAGAAAATAAAGAAGTCCATTTCCTCGTTTTCTGAACCTACTACGATAAAATTTGAAAAAACTCTAATAAACGCTATACTCTGGATTTATACTTAGTCCCTTTTGCAACACGCAACTCTCTTGTTCTGACAGTGCGAGGGCTGTCCTGGGTGCAGTGAAAGTTATCGGACCATAGAGCAAATCACACCCTGCTCAAGTACCAAAATATCTACGGACCGAACCGGTACTGGTTTGGGGACCAGTGGCTGGGGACCTCTAACATAGAGAAATAATTTTTACATTAATTTGCCTGTCTCCAGTTCTCATAGAGCAGAACTTCTCAAATAATGGGGCTCGCCAACTCTAGGGGTGTGTGGTGAGGTGTCAGGGGTGCAAGATGCAGGAGGGCTTTTTAAGATTAGTGCCTGTATTCATGCTTGGGCAGGTTTTCACGTTGCAGCAGTTTTTTACGGACTTTTGTGCGGAATAATGAGTATCTGGCAACCCAGATCGGTTTGCAGAGCAGGGAGGCAAGATGGAGACGTTAGTCATCAGAAAAGGACCTGGAAATACGGCAAATCGTATGCAGATCTGTTTGTAGTTACTCTTGGCGGTAGCAGCTCCAAGGGTGGGGGACAACATTTATGCGGGGTGTGTGTGTGTGAAGAGCATTCATGCATGACAGAAACTAATTGAGAAACACTGTCAGAGTAACTGCCAGTGTTCTAAATAAAACTAAAGAAGAAAAAAATGTGCAACTCTCCAGCTGGCAGTCAATGGATAGATGTATGTATGTATACAGCTGAGCAGATTGAGTCAATTCTGACACAAACTCATCCTAAGAGGAGATCAATGGGTTTGGACTGAAAGAAAAATTTTAAAAGAATTTAGATCCCGTCAAGGACGTTTACAGTAAGTGTTCCTGTCAGTTTTTACAGTGTGTAGAAAGTTTGTGTGCCAGGAAGCAGAAAGAGAAGATATCTCACTTTATTTAAATCCAAATGTCAAAATATGCCCTTTCAATACTCTGTATTTTTTTGGTCACAGTGTCCAATACAAATATTCTTCATTTAAATTATAGCTAAGACACATGGGACGTCAGGTTCTCATTCATAACATTTGTTTCGATGTCTCACTTTGGGATATGCCCCTCCCCGGCGTATTCCTCAGAAGCACCCATCTCAATACGCCAATACTGATTGGCTGGTGATTGTGCTGCCTGCGTCACTCACCCAATAAATAGCTTGCGCTATCACGCAGCATCATTCAAAGCCTCTTCTTGCTTCAGGCAGGAGCATTTGACGCAAAATTTTGAGCTCGAACCTGACAGCTTAGCACCCCATCTAAACTTTCATCTACGCTAACACTCCAGTTAGCTTGTGCATTTTGAGTTAGCCCACCAGCTAACCAAAATGATGCCCCTGGCTTGTGCCGGCCCTCTGCATGTCTCATGGCAAAGAGCCTCTGGAGATGATTAGTATGCCAAGCTAGCCTCTCCGGCAAAGACCCGTACTCACCCATATGTCTATCCCTCTTGCACCAAGTTTGCTTCTGGGGATGTCACGGTGTATTTGCAACCCAACCCTGCCTTTGTGCCAAACGTGGTGTGTGTTTTTTTCTCCCATTGTGATTACAGGTTTTTCTGCACAGCCTTCTCCCTCACTTGAAGATAGGCAGTTGAACAGGCACCGTCCTGTCCGCGCCCTGCGCACCTGCATGGATAGGACTAGTGCTTTCTGTAAGAGCGACCAGCTCTTTGTGTCCTCATTGCGCCCTTATATGAGCAAACCTATCACAAAGCAGCAGCTTTCCCACTGGATTGTGGGGGCAATTGACCTGGCCTACAGGAGCCAGACTCTGCAGGCGCTTGTGGGCAATTCCCATACAGAGACTTGTCACTTATGCTACTCTGAGATATGCAGGGAGTGCAGAATTATTAGGCAAATGAGTATTTTGAGCACATCATCCTCTTTATGCATGTTGTCTTACTCCAAGCTGTATAGGCTCAAAGCCTACTACCAATTAAGCATATCAGGTGATGTGCATCTCTGTAATGAGAAGGGGTGTGGTCTAATGACATCACCCTATATCAGGTGTGCATAATTATTAGGCAACTTAACAAAAACAAATATATACCCATTTCAATTATTTATTTTTACCAGTGAAACTAATGTAACATCTCCACATTCAGAAATATACATTTCTGACATTCAAAAACAAAACAAAAACAAATCAGTGACCAATATAGCCACCTTTCTTTGCAAGGACACTCAAAAGCCTGCCATCCATGGATTCTGTCAGTGTTTTGATCTGTTCACAATCAACATTGCGTGCAGCAGCAACCACAGCCTCCCAGACACTGTTCAGAGGTGTACTGGTTTCCCTCTTTGTAAATCTCACATTTGATGATGGACCACAGGTTCTCAATGGGGTTCAGATCAGGTGAACAAGGAGGCCATGTCATTAGTTTTCCTTCTTTTAGTTTTACTTTTGTGGAATACTTGGTGTGATGGAGCATTGTCCTGCATGAAAATCATGTTTTCTTGAAGGATGCAGACTTCTTCCTGTACCACTGCTTGAAGAAGGTGTCTTCCAGAAACTGGCAGTAGGACTGGGAGTTGAGCTTGACTCCATCCTCAACCCGAAAAGACCCCACAAGCTCATCTTTGATGATACCAGCCCAAACGAGTACTCCACCTCCACCTTGCTGGCGTCTGAGTCGGACTGGAGCTCTCTGCCCTTTACCAATCCAGCCACGGGCCCATCCATCTGGCCCATCAAGACTCACTCTCATTTCATCAGTCCATAAAACCTTAGAAAAATCAGTCTTGAGATATTTCTTGGCCCAGTCCTGACGTTTCAGCTTGTGTGTCTTGTTCAGTGGTGGTCGTCTTTCAGCCTTTCTTACCTTGGCCATGTCTCTGAGTATTGCACACCTTGTGCTTTTGGGCACTCCAGTGATGTTGCAGCTCTGAAATATGGCCAAACTGGTGGCAAGTGGCATCTTGGTGGCTGCACGCTTGGTGGCTGCACGCTTGACTCTTCTCAGGTCATGGGCAGTTATTTTGCGCCTTGGTTTTTCCACACGCTTCTTGCAACCCTGTTGACTATTTTGAATGAAACGCTTGATTGTTCGATGATCACGCTTCAGAAGCTTTGCAATTTTAAGTGTACTGCATCCTTCTGCAAGATATCTCACTATTTTTGACTTTTCTGAGCCTGTCAAGTCCTTCTTTTGACCCATTTTGCCAAAGGAAAGGAAGTTGCCTAATAATTATGCACACCTGATATAGGGTGTTGATGTCATTAGACCACACCCCTTCTCATTACAGAGATGCACATCACCTGATATGCTTCACTGGTAGTAGGCTTTCGAGCCTATACAGCTTGGAGTAAGACAACATGCATAAAGAGGATGATGTGGTCAAAATACTCATTTGTCTAATAATTCTGCACTCACTGTATATAGAATATGTATATGTATATGTAGATATATGTATATATGATATATGTATGTATGTATAATATAGATATGTACTGTATATATAGAACTTAATTGACAATTTTCTGTAATTGTGGTACCTCTCTGATCCTTTTTATCTGAATAAAGTTCTCGCTTCCCCAGTTCAGCTCATCCTGAAAGGAAGCAGAAATAAAAACACAAAGAATGTGTATAATTTGCACATTTGTTCAGCAGCAGCTTGTGCTGAACTCGAACTTTTAGTTGTAATACTCTAAGAACACAATTAATAAATTTCCTAGAACTTGTGAAAGGGAAAAAACCCTATAAATGAAACCCTATAAATGATAAACCAATCTACAAACTAGAACTGGCTGCAGATGCAACAGAGAAGAACTGCTTTGCAAAAGCTACTGTTTAAAAATGATATTAATAAAAACAATCTGGTCTCAGACTTTTGAACCTTAATGTTCAAGTTTTTTCAATAAGATATTATTTATATGTTGAGTTTACCTTTGGGTGTCTCAGTTGGCCACTCTTTTTTAATGTGTACCATGTCTAAAAAAAGGAAAACAATTGAACTAAGCCACAAATATTATAGTCATCACAACTTTCTGCTTAATTAGCATCACCTTGAAGGCATTCAAAAGGGTAACAGAATCACTTGGTGTGTCGCGAGAAAAAGTAATCTTGCTCCTGAAAAGCATAAAAAATTTAAAATACAAAGAGCCAGAATGGAAACCTTTGTTTTAACATTTCAAAATTAAAAACATTTATTAATTTAAAAAGCATCTTCATGAGGCTCAAAGACTGATGACAACTAGGAGCCTGCAGCTGCTGGTTGTTACTCACCTGTAGCCTGCAAACTGGTGCATTGATGGAATGGCAAAGAAGCTCTTCAGAGAGTGTGAGGCAGCTAAAGAAAGGAGACGATGTTTAAGTTTGCATTCAAAGCCTTAACATACAACAAGGAATAACTATTAAATTCACTTTAGATTTATAAGAGTGAATTCTTGGCAGACTTGTTGACCGAGCCATGCCTGGACCATAGAAAATATTTAAACAGAAAGATAACATAGCATGATGGCAAACTGACCTATAATGAGACATTCATCCAGGCAGCCAAAGACATGACCCAGGACTATCATCTTGCCCAGGTACAGGTCCACAGGCAAGTGGGCCAGTACTCTGCCAAGGAAGGTCAACTCGCCATCTTCACTCTGATTTTTGTCCTCACATTCTGCAGCCAGAGCACCCATCTGAAGAATGAAACATCATGTGTAAGAGCATCAAGCTATTTTCAATTCACCTCCTAACATCCTAGCTTAAATAAAATCTTGATATTTTGAAATCTGTTTATTCTTAAAAAAAGAAAACTTTTAATTCAAACTTCAAATTCAATTCAAATTTGTAACACTTTATAATTCTCAAAGGGAAATTAGGTGTAGCACCACACAGTAACAAATATACTTATTACCGTATTGACCCAAATTTAAGACAAGTTTTTTTCATTAAAAATAATGTGATAAATGGGGGGTCGTCTTATAATCGCAGCCTAGTAATTACACGGCCCCACCAGCAGAGGGCACATGCTTTTGGGTCAAATGGGAAGCAGCTCAGACCGCAAGCGGTCCCAGCGGTCCAGTTCAGCTCAAAGTTACAGGTCCACTGAGGATTAAAATGTCCGATAGCGAAGTCCAGCGGCAGCCAGATCCACTTCTGGCGTTTTCAGACTAGTGTGGGTTGGGCTCGGTACTGGTTTTTCTTTTCAGATAGGGGTAGGGTCTGGGTTTCTCATACCGAGCCGACATCGCCTCTCGGACCTACTCCTCGGTGATCAGACCGGGACTACTGGACCTGCTGCAGGTGCTTTCAGCGTGAGCGGACTCTTTACAGGTGAGGGCATCACTCGATTCACACACGCATTCTTCCTCAAAACCTTAGTCTGTCTCACGTATCTTTATTTATTAAAGCAGTCTGTAATTACGATTTTATTTAAATGATTTTCTCAAAATTTCAATAAAAATATTTTCTTTAAAAAGTGAATTTAGTCTTTTTCTGAAGACCAGTCTTAAAAAGAGGGGGGGTCGTCTAATAATCTGGGTCGTCCTATATTCGGGTGAATACGGTAATTCATAATTTAAGTTATTTCAAAACTTAATTGTAGGGCATTATAGCCATTGGCAATAATTATAAAAATTAAGATGATGCACATTTTCCCCTCAGCCAAAGAAAATGCAACACAACAAAACTGATTATACAAAATCCTGACCGCAAGAAAACTGAGAGTTGTTCAGCTGCTCAAAAAAAATTAAAGGAATATTTTGAAATCACATCAGATCTCAATTGTCAAAAGAAAATCATGCTGGATATCTAAACTGATATGGATTGGGTCATGTGTTAGGAACAAAGGATGCTACATCATTTGATGAAAATGATCCACATAAAGAGAGCTTAAATTGAGGTTACCAGGAAATTTAAACTAAAATGACAGGGTGGTTCAATTAGCTGAAATGTCATTGCAACGTCTGAGTCAGATAGAGTGAATCTGATACGTGATGGCAAAATGAACGCCTTTCTCAGAGGGGAATTATCAGCAGGGAATTAACGCGTGAGCGCTGCCGGATCCACAGACCACGTGTGTTCCGAATCGTAGAGAGATCTGTACGGATCATGGATCGATGATGATCCATTGCAGCTGTGACAGAATTTTAGGATCTGTTAGTTGTTCTTAGTGGTGATTATTTAATGTGACTGTTTAAGCCCTGAATGTGTGTTATCTGTTAATTACAGCAACCCCCCTGGGGTGAAGTATTCCTTTACCCTACGTCCTCTTTTGATGGTGGGTGATAAAACAGCTCTGTTCCTTTCTTCCCCTGGGAGCAATGTTAAAACAGAAAGGCTCGACCCAACCCGGTTGGGTGTGTGTGTGTGTGACCTAAAATTTGAGGGGGTGGTAAAGTTTTACAATAGGTATGGGGGGGTATAAAGGCAGTTGGAGTGTGTTTGAAGACAGGATTTTTCTCTCAGACATGGACAAGATCAATCCTCCTGATTGCAATCAGTAATAAAGCTTTTTAAAATTACTTGGGACTGAACTCATTGTTTGGATTAGAAATTTCCATAACACAGCCCTAGTGGGAGGTGAGGAGTAGAACAGCTCAGCTCATTTTGCAGCGTTTCAGCAGGTGATCAGTGCATCGGGCTCCATACTGCCACGCACCGGTGTCCGGCTGGATCTTTCAGGCATGATCAATACATCAATTTTTTTATTCTGACGGCTCAGTACCAGGTTGTAGGGGTGTGCAATCTTGGGTGCCTCACGATTCAATTACGATTCGGGTGCTACGATTCGATTTTAAAACAATTTTTACATTTTTTGTCGCATAATTTTTTCCCCATTTAGGATTTTTTTCCTTCATTTCCTTGAATAGTTATTTTCTCCATTTAAATCCATTTAGTTTCCATTAATTGAGGTATGTAAACAATTTAATGAAATATATTTTATTTTTGTGAAACCACAAATAACACCAACACGTCCAAATGATGTTTCATAGTGAGTTAGAAATGGAAACAAAACAACAAGAAAGATGCTCCTTTGACAACTAAAGTGCAAAATATTTGCTTTATCAAAGTAATTAGAAAAATAAAATCTTAATAGTACAAAAAGCTGACATCTGCAGGGGAAAAGTTCCTCTAGTGATAAGTTAAACTTCCTTTAACCTAAATCCTTTCCAACTTTCACAGTTTTTGTACCAGCAGCTCTAGATTATTTCTTTTGAAAAATACAAGATCTCACCGAGTCAGCAACAATAAAAAATATATATCCAAATTTAAATAATCAAATAATATATATTTCCCCACAATTAAAGTAGTTTTAACAAATTCACTAACAGTAGGTCTAATAACACTGGTGGAAATGTTTTGAAATAACAGTTAAACTGATCAAATAAATGTAAACTAATAATACCAGGATATAAACGTGAAAATCAGCAGTAAATGTGTTCCTACAGCCTCTCATCAGCACTGCTGTCATCAGCCTCAGGACGGTAAACTTACAACTTCCTGTCTAAGAAGTTCTTACCTGGACTCCAGCGTCCACATTACAGCGTGAAAGCCCTGGTTGTTAACAGATCATATGGACGTAAATCCTTTTCCCGTTCAGAGCTGTGTAAAGTTTGAATCCTTCCTCAAATATTCACAGTTTGGAGCAACAGCTGATGGCTTCATCTCTTCATACCCGCAGTGTTAACGGGGGAAGTGCTGACGCTCGTTCGTATCATTATATTTTACTTTTCTTCACATAACAGGGAATAAATCTTCTCAGGCCTTTTCCGTTCATGTTATTATAAAAACTAAAATATTTCCAGACGCCTGCCTTATACCTACTGAATGAATTTCGCGCTGTTGAACTACAAGCGGAAGCCATCTTGTTTCCGGTGGTCCGTCCCCAAAAAATGTCCGGGTGGCATTTTATGTTCCCATCATTTTAAATAAATAAAACTAAATATAAATAATCGATTTTGAACACTTATGAATCGGAATCGATTTGGAGCATTTCAAATCACGACTAATCGATTTTTAGTGAATCGGCACACCCCTACCGGGTTGGGGACCTCTGTCCTAACGTAACTTGTCTTCTCACCTAAAATATCCTCCATGTTCTTGAGACTGTGCTGGGAGACACAGACTCCCAGCACATATATACCATAGCCAGTTTCTGGCTATGGTATATATTAATGTGCCATCCTAGTGGAATTGGACTGCCTGTGCAACCTCTGTAGGGTCCAGGTATCGCCTCATGCTACCAGTAGTGACACTGACCCTAGTAAATTGCTAAGCTACTGAAAATCAGTCAAACAAAGATGTGGAGAAAAAGACTGTGGCCTCCACCTGTAATACTGTTCCTGTTTTGGGGTCATCTCATTGTTGCTCCTGTTGCACCTCTTGTTAATTTCATTAACACCGAAACAGCTGACAGTGATTAACAATCCTCTCTGCTACTTAACTGACCAGAACAATATCCCAGAAGTTTCACTGACTTGATATCATAAGCTGAGTTATAAATGTTCCTTTCATTCGTTTTGAGCAGTGTAAACCATGAGAACTAAAATCTGACTCCAGAATAATGGACTTAAAAATATACTGTCTTTCTGGACTGTTTTACTGGCCTCCTTGAGTTGCAGCACAGTCTTGATAATGTCACGGAGGTTGGGAGGTGAGAGTGCTGTGGAGAGGAGGGAGCGGGGATCACCCATGTCCAGAAGCTTCACCTTCAACAAGATGGTGGCCAGAGGAGCAAGCTGAGGAGAGGAAGCCATATGCATACACTGTCAAAGCTAAGCTACATAATTTAAAAAAGGTATCTGTCATCAACACTCACCAGCATCTCAGGAGTCATGTACTCAGGGATTTCTTCCAACCAGAAAGCTTTGGTCACAAGACGGTAACAGTAGCCCATCGACACCCGACCTGCCCTTCCTGATAGATCACATATTAAAAAGGTAAAAATACAGGAGGAAAATATTTCCATTTAAAAAGGTTCTGTGAGGCAACTGTTGCACCTTTGCGCTGGTTGCAGTTGGTTTTGGAGGCCCAGGTCAGACGCAGAGATTGATAATTTGTTTCTGAGTCACAGACTAAGTGACGGACCAAGCAAAAATCGATCACTGTGGGAAAACAAGCCCCAGTATAATCTAAATTATTAAAACCAGAGAAAACAAAAGGGTAAATAAAAAATGGATAAAAACAGATAAATCACCATATTTGACATCTGGAACAGTCACTGAACTCTCTGCAATGTTGGTGGAAAGGATCACCTGAGGGGGGGGAACAAAACTTTAGTACCTTACATTCAAAGATGTCAGAATAAAATGACCACATTTTACCTTCCTGTATCCTGGTACAGGAGGAAGAAAAACACCGTTCTGCTCCTCTAGAGTTGCTGTCGAGTGGAGGGCATACACCTGTAATCTGAAAAACATTTATTATAACGTAAACTGTCAAAATGAATATGTTAATGCTAGGGATGTTCCGATCAAAATCAGCCGGTTTCCGTGAAAAACACGCGATCGGCAAATTCTGATAAACTTTTTTCATGGCCCATCATACCAGCCGATCAATAGCTCCTTAACCAGAGGTTACAAGGCACACAGCAAATCGACGGAGCTACCATGCAGGGCTGTACGTTAACTTTTTTAGCTCATAGCACCCGTGCTACAAAGGTTGCAGATTTTGTAGCACAGAACAAAAAGTTGTAGCATCAGCATAAAAATTCAGCTAATAGCCAAAATTAGTACTAATCATTTTTAACACACTGACAAAGAGCTTATAGTGAAAACACAATAACAAGAAACATCTTCAAACATGTTTATGTCAGAGTAATTTAAGAAAGAACATTTATTCATTCAAATTAGTGTAGATGTGTTCAAAGTGTGAGTGTGTTGGAAATGTGTGCAAATAGTGTTTACTGTAGTGTGTGTACTGTATGAGTTTTAGAAACAGCCATGTACAATATTATAGTCTGTATGCATATACCGGTATAGTGATGTGTGGTTGTTGAGTTCTCTGATTTGATCTTTTTTGGTGCTTCAATACAGTTCTAGCAGGGGCGGGGCCACAGGGGGGTGTCACTGGCCACCCTTGAAATCAGATTGGCCACCCTGCCTGGCCACGCCCACCAGAGCTGTCAATCAGTTTGTTCATACAGTTTTGTGGAACACTGCTAAAAACCACAAAAACAGATGTTTTCAGCTGTTATAATCTTTGATTTATTAATATGCAGAAACTGTTATAATTTTACTTTATAGTAATTTTGCACATAAACAGGCAGACTGTTTTTGATGGTGTACAGTGAGACCTTGGTGTTTAAAATGTTCATTTGTCTCCTACTGATTCTGAATCTGCTGCATAGTTCTACTAAACAGATCCATGTGTTTTACTTCAGTAAATAAATAAGTTATTAAAACTTAGGTCTGATGTCCATTGCAATCCAAGACTGCGGAGCATTTATGACCTTTTAGTGAGCCACCCTTCTTCAGTCTTTGCCCCTGCCAGGAACCCCCGAGAAAACGTTCTAGATACGCCCCTGGGGCTGAGCTGCGTTCAGCGGGGTCAGACTCCGGTGTGAAGCCTCGTCTCCTCCTGACTCGGACCGCGGACTCGTTAACAGACATCAGTGTGACCCATTCAGATTTATTAGTTCCTCATGTTTAATGTGTGTCTGAAGCACAGGGAGACTTTCAGAGTCAAAGAGTTTTTTTCTGAACAGCTAGAACTGATGGAACTCTGTCGCTAGACTCGCCAGTCGACATGACGCAGAACTTTAATCCATACAAGTGCGCAAATATAGGCTATATATATTTAATATGCTTTACATTGTTTCATCATCATCATCATCATCGCGGCTGCTGCGATAGGTCGGGTATCGTCCCGCACCAGTGTGTTGAGCCTATTAAGTGAACCAGTTGCTTCCAGTTCTGGCGATCTTGTGCCAGCTGCGCCACGGCAACTCCGGATTGTTGGGAGGTCGCCCACAACAACATCGAACCATCGGGTGCGGGGTTTACATGGTGGTCGTCTCCAGGCTGCGGCCCTCGGGTCAAAATGCAGAAAGGCTCTGGTCGGATGACCAAAACGAAGACGGAGGACGTGGGCAAGCCAGCGGGCAAGATGCTCTGGGCTGGCGCATGCGTTCTAGCGCTAGGTTGGAGACCCGCTGAGGCCACCTGACGTTGTTTTAAAGTAGATATTTTTAAGTTAATTCTGAAGGTGTGGGGGTGCGCAAATTCAGGCGCTACTGTTTACAGAAGGGGGAAAGTTGGTAAACAGGAGGGAAGTTGCGTAAGGATAAAAAAACATGATTCATTCCTTCACCATCCTAATTGTATTTCAGAGACTTGAAGCAGGCAAAAACTGCCTCACTAACATTGAAGCAGAAACAGACTCAGACAGTACAACGTGATCACACATGATGAAGGTGGGGAGGGAAGGGATCTCCAAGGGACCCCACGAGGCCGCTGCAGAGCGCAGCCATCATCATCATCATCATCATCATCATCATCATCAGCGCATTCGTCTTGGGGTGGGGGGAGCATCAGAAGGTTCAAGACGAACGTTAAGATATAGGGAGGAGTGTTCGTAGCATGTAGCATGTGTGTGTTTGAATCAGTACAAGTGAGGGGAGAGCAGAGCACCCGCCCTCAGCTGCCACTGGAGTGTCTGTTTTGACTTCAGCCTGTTTCAAGGCCTGTAAGGGGGAGTTCGTTGAGTACTTGGGACTTGCCATCCCCCTAAATGGACCGCACCATTTATTGTTGGTTCAGAACTTGGTCCTGGGGCAAGGTCGGATGGACACCCCAACGCTGTGGCTCCTCCTGCAGCTACAGAAAGAGATTCTGCTGCTGCTGACACGGCGCCACACAACTGGATTTATGATCTGAACCAAGACATATGAATGCGGCACTCAGAGGCACTTGTGCGTAATGGATGCGCTCACTGCACTGAGCTCCAGACTCAGACGGGGAGCGTTATTAGTTCTACAGATAATAACTTGGTGATCAGCTGATTTATTCTCTAGATCAGTCTGGATTTATGAGCTGAACTGGACCTGGTGTGCAGATCAACTGATCTAAACCATCAGAACCACGCGATCCTCTGCAGCTTAATTAAACACTCTCGAGTTCTCTGAACCGCAACGCTCAGTGGAGGATGAAACAGTCAAGGAACAATTACAATATCTTTTAAAAGGAATGAAATAATGCTGCTGAAAATGTCATTATTATAATTTTTTTATTAATAAGTGATAGGTAAAAATAGGTTATGACCGGATTTTTTTTTTTTTTTTTTTTTACCGTCAGTCAAAATGACGCAGAACAAAATAGTCTAGCGCGAACTCCGATTTACTTTAATTAATGTTTTTGTTTTGCTTTGGTACCGAAATTGGTACCAAGAACCGTGGATTTTCACTGGTATCGGTACCGAATACTGAAATTTTGGTACCATGACAACACTAATTACACATGTGAAACATTTCATTATTTTGGGGGCATCTAACTAGCAAGGTAATTAGCAAAGAATAAAGTCAGATTTTTACACAAACAGAAATCAACCACTTTTTTATTTACTATCCTAAACTAAGCTGTGTGCTGCTGCTACAGAATATTAGTAAATGAAATTTGGTTGTTGTTGTCCTAACTAAAATAAAACCTTAAAGAAAAAGACAAACAACATATGGACAATAAAAAACCTAACAGGAGCATTTTATAGAAATCATTTAGATTCCCAAAATGTTTGTCAAAATTCCTTCAAACCAAACAAAAGCAGCCTCAATCAAATGCACTCATCAGTGAAGGTTCTTTAAAATAAACAATTTTTAATCCTCTCTTTTCCTACTTGAATCTCCTGAACACAAATCAAAAACAGCAAAGAAAACCCAGATACTGTGCATTTTTTGTTATTTAAAAAACCTGCAACTGCAGAAGTAGTCAGAAAGCTGTCAATTCCATAGCTTACCTTTTGCTAGCCAGCTTGGTCAAAGCATCCTTCATGCAGTTTATCTCATGCATACCAGGGAGGAAAACCAAAACACTTCCTCTCTCGAATGAAGCCATCCCAACCTCTCGCTCTGTGTTGCTGTTGATAAAATTACAGACAAAATATGTTTACTGATAAGCATTTTTACACAGATCAAAGTAAAATATACACAACTAAAAAATAAAGGAACACTTTCTAATCAGAGTATGATGTCACGTCTTCTTGAATATTGTTCTGTCAGTTAAGTAGCAGAGGGGTTGTTAGTCAGTGTCATAAATTTCAGTGTGAGTAAAATAAACAGGTACAACAAAGGGGGGAAACAATTTAATAAACTTTTGAAGTGTTCCATAAATTTTTATGAGCAGTGAAGTTTATACTCACCTATGGTCCTTTTGTTCCATCTCATCAAAGTTTTGAATCAGACTGACAGCAAGATTGTACATCTCAGGTGAGATCAAAGGGTCATCGTGATAAGATGGTGGAATCTGATTGAGACACACACTCTTTACACTTTAAATATTTAGATCCAAAACTGAAGACTGCAGCATCAAGTAACTCATCTTACTACCTTGTAGGACTGCAGGCTGTGGATGTCATCCAAGTAAAACTCTTCAACAGAGTAGGGCGCCCCCTCCACTTCAAACACGTAGGCGGGACTCATTTTGCCACAAACTGGTGTGGCAAAGTACTCCGCAAACGCTTTGCAGTTAATGGTGGCTGACATGAGGATTATCTGATGAAAGAAAAGCTCTTGTGACAGAAGAAACAATACAAGGGAGAAAAAACGAGCTTTGATTCAACAATTACCTTGACATAACGAGAGTTGGAATGAAGAAGTTTTCTCAAAACCAACAGTAGAAAGTCCATGTCTTCTGTGCGCTCATGAACCTTTGGTAAAGGCAGAGTAATTGAAAAAATTACCTTTTTGCCCCCTGAAGAACTAAAATGTTAAATATTTTTTATGCACACAGCAACCATTAAATTTAATATCAACTCAACTCAAACTTTATTTATCAAGTCATTTAAAACATAGGTTGACCAAAGCGCTGCACAGAAACAGCAAGAAGGACTAAAGAAGAAAACAAATGCAATAAAAAATTACAATGAAAATTTAAAAAACTATAAAAACAAATGGAACAAAATGACAAGGTGAAAATGGTTAGACGTCACTAAAAATCAAGGAGTAAAAGTGAGTTTTTAAAAGGGATTTAAAATTAGCCTGAGAGGGAGCCTGTCTATGTGGAGGGGAAGCTTGTTTCACAGTTTAGATGAGTGAGGAAACTGAGGGATCAAGTAGGGGTCAATTTATAGCAGAGCTGAGATTTTCTATTTTGCAACAATACGAAATTTCTATGACAAAAATAAGGAATAATGGCTGCGTGTAGCTCAGTTGGTAGAGTTGCCCGTCTGGCAACCGGAGGATGCCAGTTCATTCCCAGCTCTGACTAGGGTTACATTGTCGTCGTGTCCTTGGGCAAGATACTTCACCCACCTTGTCTACTGGAGGTGGTCAGAGGGACTTGGAGAGACTTGGCATCCCCGCCTCTGTCAGTGTGCCCCAGGGCAGCTGTGGCTACAATGTGGCTTATCACCACCAGTGTGTGAATGTTTGTGTGAATGGGCGTTTGTGTTGTACAGTGCTTTGGGGAGTGTACAACACTCTAGAAAGAACTCTATAAATACAGGAAATTTACCATATAAACTTGTAATTTCCATTTTAAGGTATCAGATAATGGAGAACATATGGAAGTAAATGATTAAAAACTAAGCTTGCTGTGTTTATGCACCTCATCCACAAAAATATGGGAGAATTCTGTAAGGCACTTGGCTAAAACCAGTTTTTGCAGCAGAACTCCTGTAGTCATGTAGGTCAGTCTAGTGTGCTCAGTGGCCAACTTCTCCAGCCCGACCTGAAACACAAACAAGATCTGGATCAATGAACACATCTAATACAAACACACATACATATACTGTATATATAAATGCATCCATTTACTTTGTTTCATGTAGCTGTGTTAGTTCACAACTTCATAATAAAAGCAGAGGGCTGGGTTGGACTTTTTATTAGTCCTCAGGCACTCTGCCTGTATGTTGGGGTTCACTGCAGAAGACGAAAGGGTGCCTTCAGGTCAGATAAAAGGGTCACGCACCAAACAGCAACTAAAGGCCAACTCGTACTCCACAAGAAGCAAGAACTTTGTTCCCGCTGGGGGTCAGCGAGAACATAACTTATGTCATTTTGTTCTCTGAGACTCAGTTCGGCAGCGCTAATGGCTTGTTCTTGTGCACATCAGCTAAGCCAAACTTTTTTTCTGCAGGATGTCCGAGAACAACTGCTGTGATTGGTCAGATAGGGGAGAATGAGCATGGTTAGTGCGGGTAGCAGTTGATGCTGTATGTTGATGTAACTTTTTCTCCGGCACCTGCTGTGCTGCTTTGCATGGACGGACCTGAGGAGGCATACAGGTCTGGATTGACGCCCGCTGGTCCACCGCTGGTCCGGGAACAGTGCGGGTCACAAAGGATTGCGCCGGTCGATCCAGACCCGTATGCCTCCTCAGGTCCATGCTGGTCCCGGACCAGCGAGGACCGATCATTTTAATCTGCACACACACACACCCTCCCCTCCACACACACACACACACACACACACACACACACACACACACACACACACACACACACACCTGATACGTATACCTGTATGACAAATTGCTGAAAGAGTTCGGCAGCTGAGTTCTCGGATAGTATGAATGATACCTGGCAAAATGAAATGTTTCTCATTCTCAGAGCTCCTCCAGTGAGAACAAAGTTCTTGCTTCTCATGGAGTATGAATTGGCCTTAAAGGGATACTCCACCGGTAAGTTATATTATGTCTATTGTCATATTCCTCAGAGTTAGATAAGTGGGCAAAAACAATTTGTAAACAGCCCAGCCGTTTTCCTGATACAGCAGACGGATATTCATGCTCCTTTAGCATTAGCTTAGCGTAAAACACTGTAAGTGAATGATACCTACTAGCATGGCATTGCTACGTGAAGCAAAGTAAACTATAATGATATGAACGTGCATCAGCACCTCACCCGTTACCACTGTGGGTGCTAGGAGGAGAAAAGCAATCAGCTGTTGCTCCAAACAGCAAATATTCGAGGAAGGATTCAAACTTTACACAGTTCCAAAAGGGAAATGGATTTACGTCCATATGCACTTGTTAACAACCAGGGCGTTAAAGTGATAATATGCAACTTTTTCACATTTTTAAATCTTTTCCTTGAGCCAGTCTGTGCTAATATGACCCTTTACAGAGTTAATGAAAAGTCACTTAGCCCCATCTGGTGATTAGATCCGGAATACCACGATTGCAAGATCTCCGTCGCCGTCACGGTACCCAGGAAGTCACGTGTCTCACGAGGGTTAGGCTAACCCAAAGTGGCTAGCTGTTATGCTAGCGCTGGAGTGTTTTTAGCTCATGATTCCTGATTTTTTTCAATCTCTCCCTGCTTGAACACAGCTGATTTTCTTTGAAAGAGTAAATAACCGCTCCTGTAGAAAGCTATGAAGGCTGAGGAGATATTTCAATAGTTAGATTTAGCCTTTTCTAAGCAAGAAGTATGGGCTATTTTATTTAATGCAGTGATTTAAAACGGACACCAGAGGGAGCCCAAAACAAGCAAAACTGCATATTATCACTTTAACGCTATAATGCAGACGCTGGAGTCCAGGTAAGAACTTCTTAGACAGGAACTTGTAAATTTACCGTCCTGAGGCTGATGGCAGCAATGCTGATAAGTGGCTGTAGTAACACATTTGCTGCCGATTTTCACTTCTATGCCCTGGCATTATTAGTTTACATTTGTTTAATCAGTTTAATTGTTATTTCAAAACATTTCCACCAGTGTCATTAGAGCTAATGCTAGTGAATTAGTTAAAACTAATTTAATTGTGGGGAAAAATATTTTATTTGATGGATTTTAATTTGGATATATATTTTTTTATTGTTGCTGAATAGGTGAGATCTTGTAGTTTTAAAAATAAATAATCTAGAGCTGCTGGTACAAAAACTGTGAAAGTTGGAAAGGATTTAGGGTAAAGGAAGTTTAACTTATCACTAGAGGAACTTTTTCCCCCTGCAGATGTGAGCTTCTTTGTACTATTAGGAGGATTTTGTTTTTCTAATTACTTTGATAAAGCAAATATTTTACACTTTAGTTGTCAAAGGAGCATCTTTCTTGTTGTTTTGTTTCCATTTCTAACACACACCATAAATGAAACATAATTTGGACGTGTTGGTGTTATTTGTGGTTTCACTAAAATATAATATACTCCATCAAATTGTTTACATACCTCAATTAATGGAAACTAAATGGATTAAAAAGGAGAAAATAGCCATTCAACGTAATGAAGAAAAAAATCCTAAATGGGGAAAAAAATGATGCAACAAAAATTAAGTTTTTTCGAAATGATGCACTAACCTGATATCCCACCAGACTACCCAGAGTGCACTTCCGCTGTGTGGCAACCCATCGAGCAATACTGGTGGCTCCAATTTTCCGTGGCTGGGTGACCACAATGTTGCATGAGGCATTTTTTTCATTGTAATAGTCCAGAATGTACTGTGGCAGCTGAGTGGTCTTGCCACTGCCTGTGGCTCCTCGAATAATCACAACAGAGTTGTTTTCTATGAGGGAAATCAGCTGGAAGAAAGAACACACAAAGTCACAAGCACAACCACCATGTGAGCACAGTAATAATAAACCCTACCTGGATCAACAGAATCAAGGAAGAACTTCTGTAAAAAGTTCTGAACTTAAAGAGCAACTGTGTGTGCTAAGCTAGTTTAGGACTGAAATATAGAGATGCTATCTGTATTAGAGTACAGCTTAAATGACAATTACACAAATATACACACACTACTACATGCTGATACAAACCAGAGGACTGTTAAAAATATCAGCTGTTGTCATACAGAACTTTGTGCTCTTACTGAACAAATATCAATGCTTAGTGCTCCAATGTCTTAGGGCCGTAATGTTAGTTTAAAGAGCATATTTTAAGTTAGACACTCCCTTAAACAAATGTTTAGAGAAATATAATAGAAACTTTTTATGAATAAAAATTTACACAAATTCAGCTTATTTAGGCTCTTGGATTCGTTTTTGTGAGAATTGTCAATTTTTTCACCAAACCGGAAGTGACGACAGTGCCGGGAGACCGTTCGTTCTCTATATAGAAAACTGATCCACTATTCACTACTTGTGACGAGCAAAACAAACCCCCAGAGTGCCGTTATTTTATTACTTTATTACTATAGTGAGAAGTTATTTTATTAAGATAAAAAAAAAAAAAGATAAAAACAATCAGTCCTGTAAGGCTGTACCCTGTCGGTCCAGCTGTAGACCGTGACCCACCTCCTCACTTGGGTCTGGGTAAAATACCAGCGTTTAGCACCAGGTTTTGATCATCAGAGCTCCAAACATTGAGCTGCATTTAGGTGGATTGTTAAGAAATGAAAGAGTTTATAAAAAGTTTCACAGGATGCAGCTAAACGGTTCGAGGCTGACCGAAACAGTGTCGGGTCAGGCTGGAAACCCCGCTGGGAATCCCCTCTTGGGAGCCGCTGGGAACGGGAAGCCCCTCTGGAGAGCATCGCCGCATGGATTTACTGTACCCCGCCAGCCAGGTGAGGGTCAGACACCTGAAGGAAATGCTCTCATGAAATCGCTGATCGGTACCGAACTACGACCCACCACGAACCGTACCAAACCTGGCATGGAAACGAGACTCAAGTCTCCCGTTAGCTCCTGTTAGCTGCTGCATGCTAACAGCGGTTAGCTCTTGTTAGCTGCTGTGTGCTAACAGCGGTTCCGGTGAATGGATCGAAGTAACGGCGCATGTTTAGAGTCACACTGAATGTTTTTCGTCGGTATGTGGGACTCCATCACATCCAGTCCTGGACTAGACCAGGACCGCCGGGGTTTTTCGTCTCCAAACAGAAGTCACCGTACCGGTAAGGAAGCCGTCCCGTTGTTGACTCAGTGTCCTGACAGACTGGCGATTGGCATTCATAAACATAATAATTTAGCATTTTTTATTAAAATGAATTCACACCGACTTGATTAAAGAGTGCTCTAACCTAAAACTAACAACTCATCGCCGGCAGGCAGCTGGCAGACTAGAGCGGTGCCAGTCTGAGATGTTAAAGTAGTTTAGCTTTAAAAAATCTAACACAATGATTAAAACAAGCATCTGTTACACAAACTCCACACAACAAAGGGCTCAATTGATCATATTTATGGGATTATTGATCGTACAGAGTGTTAAATTACCCTACAAATACTTTATTTATCTACATCTGACAACACTGTAAGCAGCGCCACCTAGCTAGGAGCTCCCTTAGCTGACGTCACAGGTCCACATATGAAAAAAAAAAAAGCGTTTTTAGAAGCTTTGCAAAAAGCGGCACTTTTGACTAGAAAAATGGTTTAAAAAAATATATTGTAAAACAAAATACCCTCAATAAACATTTCAAATAGTATTTTTGGACAGAGTTTTATCAGAATTTTTAAAAAAAAAAGAACTTAATATATGCTCTTTAAGTCTGAAAAGAATAAGAACCACAGCAGGAGAGTGCACCATCAGGCTTTGTGCTTGAGTGACTGTAGTGTATGAGAACTACATCTTACTTTCTGTCTTTTTTTGGCTATAGGCAACTTTGGGCACTCATTGCTGGTGAGAGCTGAAGCAGAAGTGCCTAAGGAGGCAGAAATGAGGGAGACAAAAACTGGTTAAGAAAAAACTCAAATTTCAGTCTTAAAATGCAAAAAGAAAAAAACGCAGTCTGGTTGTGATAAAAAAAAAAAAGTTGCAGAAAATTAACTGACTTTTTGATGGTTCTTGGTTTTGGAAGTTCCCTCCATCTGAGTTCAGGTTGCCCTCATGGACAAGCTTTGCTGAGCTGAAAAATGAAATATATATTTTTTAAAAGTCATCATAAATATACATATTTTAATAGAAGTACTTCTGAGAGTTAAATCTAACCCTTAGGAGTCTGTATTTTAAATGAGTTTTTGCTATTTCTGTATATAATCACCTTTTAAAGTAGGGATGCTCTGATACCAGATTTTTTCTTAACGAGTACGAGTACTTACATTTGAGTACTTGCCGATGCCGAGTACCGATGCGAGTACTAATACTAAATTGTGGTTTGGTACAACAGAAAAATAATAAAATTAAAATAAAACAAAAAGTCACATTTATCTGTTTTTCCCTCCAATCCTAACTGTAAACAGAATCCTAAAGGTCAGGAGTCGAACTGTCGGTCGGTCAATGGTCAATGGCGGCAGCAGCACTGGCATTCTCCTCGCTCCAGGTGTCGTGAACGTGCATGTGGGCGGAGAATTTACCATACAAGCAAGTCCGGATCACTATGACCTCATAGCAGGCTGGAGCGAAAAAAACGGTTTGAAACCTGGGTCTGAAATCTTGAAGAGCTTCACTAGTTCTCACTAGCTGTACTAGGAAACTGATGGACGCCGTTTTTTTGCACTTTCTGGCATGTTTAAGGTGAGAACTCAACGTTGCAACATGACAGATTAGTCAGAAAACACGGAAAACGATGCCATGGACCCTTTAAGCTAAAATGACAGCGAAAAGAGGAGAAAACAGCACTGAGGGCGGGCATCTATCAGCCCTCAAAAAAGACAAAGCCGGAAGTATGGGCATATTTTGGAATATATATTGGCATATATTAGAAGAATGCTGAGTGACAGTTGTTTGCCGAACGTGCCGGAAAAAAGTGCGAAAGGAAACAACACGCGACGCATCTGTGTGACCATCAACTCTACAGTCAATGCAAGAGAAGGTATTAAGGTAACGTTTAGCATTTTAGCTGAAATACATGATGTGAGGACTTTGGGTTGAGGGAGAAAGCAGCGAGCGCCACTGCCAGAACATAAACCGAGTCACGGACACCCCGTATTGAAATGACGCTACGGGGCTCACAGCGGGCAGATCGCTGTTGATGCTGCTTAATGAAGCACGTCAAAATAAGTTCACCAGAACTCCAGCTTGGCAGAAAATAACTGGTCGTTTATTAGCCATGCTGCGGGGAGCAGGAGCAGTACAGCGACCACCTTAAAAGTACGACGGGTAATCATAGAAACGAGGTTGTTTTTGTCAAGTATGGTGGCCCATGCTGTACAATAGGGTGTTGGTCAACTGATCTACAGTCGCCACTGCTGATTGATTATGAATTATTATGAATTTAACAATGATTACTGCCTGATGACATCTCCCCAAATCTGAAAACTAGAAACAACTTATAACAGCCAACAGTGGGTAGAATTTACAAACAACCATGCAATTCCTCTGACTTCTATAAATATCTATGCCCATCCATTGACTTTCAGCTCAGCCAGGCCTGTAGTTATGTAGCCTGAGGAGCATCCCCAGTTATATGTCCCTTTTGTGCTCTGATAAAAAAATTTTGTTGCAAAAGCAGTTTTAACCAACAGTGCTAAGAGATGAGCTCAAATAAAACACCCACGGCTAGTGAGCACGCATGCATTCTCATCCTTTCTCTCCAATGCACACATTTTATGCAAGCTACAAAGCAGCTGACCTTATAACAAAGCTGCACAGCAGCAGGGGTAAAAGGATAGGAGAGGTGACAGCTCTTAGTTAGCAGTGAGTGACTAACTCTCCTGGAAAAAAGTCTGTGTGACAGGAGCAGCGAGAGAACAAGACAATAACCACAGGACAAAACGCTTGCAACAGCCAAACCAGGAAAAGACCGCCGCCAAATTCATGCATCTGAAAACAAGCGGTGCAATGGATAGTGAGCAATTAAGCTGAAGGACTGATTGATGGAAGCAAGAAGCTGAAGGGTTCGCTTTGCATCTTTGCCATATTTCTAAAAAGCTCACATGTCAACAGTGCAATTTTTTACCAGTAAGTACAGATCTTTTCTTTGAAATTTCAGGCCACAATGTATGATAATTTTGTTTACCAAATTAAATATTTTCATAAAACAGAATTCAATTCAAATACCTAAAGATGACCAATCCTAGCATTAAATAATGCCTATATCATTTGGGAGAGGCTGACCTCTGACCCTGAAAGCTGTGAAATCAAAGCTAAATTTATTAGCTTGAAAAAATGTGAAATGTACAAACCTTAAAAATAATTCTGTAGCAGGTTTAATTTAAACTGACTGCACCTAAAGCCATCATTAAACATGAGGTCACACAGCTGATGGGTTGATTATCTTACACTGTTAACAAATAGTGGTTGAGTAATTTAAACTCTGAACAAAATGGTTAATTCATTACAACTCTCAGAATTGATTATCCTATTCACACAATTCTCTGACGTTTAAAGTATGACCCAGTTTTCTACTAATCCTATCCAACAACATGCTTCCAATTTTCTGACTCAGATTTAATGCTTTTAATTTTTGACTGAATCTTGTTTGGCATAATGCTGCTCTGTCATATGCAACTTTAAACTATTTTAAGCAGCAAATATTCCGGGTTATTTAAAATGATAGGGTTTTAACATCAAAACTTCATGATCAAGAATAATAAATGATTTTTTGTTTATTCAGTTTATGCAGACATGCCTCTATTCAGCTGGATGAAATGGTCACATGAGACAAGAGAGCAGACTTCGAATAAAGCACAATCTCTGGACAGCTCCGGGTGTGTGTCCAGCCGTATGCTGATCACAGAGCTCCTGTGGCATCTTGAAGAACATGAACGGCTGGCAAGACAACTGGAGCGGGAACACAGGCTGGCTCACAGCGCCCTGGGTCTCCGCTGGTTTCAGAAATATCCCCGATTACAAACCCTCATTCCCTCATCAGAGCTCCACCAGCTGGAGTTCCTGTGTTCCCAGATCCCACCCATCTATATAGCCACCATCCTCTCCAGGTATTTAGCTTTACTCTTTCTTAACATTAGCATGCTGTCAACAATGTCTAACGTCTGCTGCATCAACACAAACAACAAACAAAGCAGAGAAGACCCAAAGGGGAAAGGGAGACAGGGCAAGCTGCCAAGAAAGTCATTGTGTGTTATTGTCACACAGTGTTAACATGTGAAGGTGAAAGATGGCCTGTTAGGGCTTAGTAAAGCTAGACTGCTGGACTTTTCACTCAACTGTTAGCCAGAAACAAAGGCTGAAGAGTACATGGCTGAGCAGCACTGTGACCCACTTACTCATTACCCAGAAAACCTACTTCCAGGTCATTACTGTGCACTTACATAACCACAAAACCAAAGAATAACATTCAGTGATAGGTGGGTTATAATGTATTGGTAACATTTCCATAAATCTGTCTTGCTGTCCCAGATGTCATAAATGACAACAAGAGGCTGAAAGAGCATTTACATCTTAGTAGATGGTGTTAGGTAAATACAGAAGCACAACAAATTACAGTCTACAAACTAGGGCTGCAACTAATGAATATTTTGATAGTCGAAAAAAAAAAATTTTTCCCCAGATTAGTCAATGATTATTTTAATCAATATCTGCTTCCCGTTGGTGCACCTCCTGTTCTGGGCTCCAGTTCATGTCTTAACTTACCTGCTCTCGTCTGTCCACCTCTCTGCATTAATAAAACTTTTCACAGTAATTTTAAGTAATGACCAGTGAAACAACAAAATTTGAAACCAACTAAACATTAGTTAGAAGTTTACCATTAAAGGTACAATAGGGAATTTGGTAAACAATGTACTAGCTTAAAACTTTTTTTTTCATGCCTCATCTTATTTTATGATATAACAACGTTCTAACTAAGGCTACGTTCACACTGCAGCCAAATGCGCTTCAAATCTGATTTTTTTCCCTCATGCGACCCATATCTGAGTTTTTTAAGACAGTCTGAACGGCACAGATCCGATTTTTTCAAATCCGACCCAGGTCACTTTCATATGTGGTACTGAATCGGATACGTATCTGATGTTTTTGAAAGCGACTTCAGTCTGAACGGACATGTCGCATTGAATCCGCCTCGTACGTGACTGACAGGAGACAGACCGCTAATCAGCGCCGGCGGAGGGAAACGCTCCAACACGTAGAGCTGATACTGGAGACTGAGGCAGTCGGTGGACAGAAAGTGAGGTTTTGGACTTGATTAGTAATATATTACGTGACAATTCTGTTCAAGTGAACTTAGCGCCGTGGCGTGGACTCGCGTTTCTGGGAAGCGCTGTGGCGGTCCCCGTGTGATGAGTGATCTGACGGACTAAAATGGTTTTTAATCAAAATAACGGTGCGAGCGCGACGTGGCGCAGCGCTGATGTCTCCGGTGTATTTCAGCCTTAAATATATCTTACCGTAATTGGGCCATGTTCAAGTCCAAAGCCATTTTATTTCCGTAAACAGAGCACGTTATGTGTGACGTCTTGTCATCGTCTGCGCATGCGGGCCGCTTTGGGGCCGTGATTCGTTCACACTGGAGACTGTTTGCTGTCGCATTTCAGTTGTAGTGTGAACAGCCAGACAAAAAAATCGGATTTGATTAAAAAAATCAGATTTGAGCATTAAGACCTGCAGTGTGAACGTAGCCTTAGGGTATCAGATTAGCGTGTTAATTATGATTAATTAATTACAGCCATAATTAACGTGTTGTTTTTTTATCGTGTTAATCGCATTTTTTATTCCTCTACCGTTTCTGCATGCAGTCTGCCGCTGTAGTGATGTGTGTGTGCTTAGCTGGTCTCCTGGCGGTGTTTGTGTGTCACTGAACAGCTCTGTGAGGGTCAGAGCCCTGCAGTTTCAGGAAGTGATCATGTGACGTATGCGTGATGCAGAGACATAACACACAGCTGATTGCTGTGCCGATGTTAGTATGACACCGGCGTCACCTTTTAGAGCGCTCTTTATCTGAGCCTTGCTGCAACAGGAAATACAGATTAAAACAAGTAGCACGGTTGCGTGACCGGACCACCGCCAACCCAGCACAGCGCTGAGCACTGGTTACAGTAGTACACGGCGTAACTGTCAGCCAGTCCGGTGCGCTAACAGACCGGCTGACAGATACCACCACGAGTCCAGCACAGCGCTGATCACTTGTTACCAGTGGTAGCCTACATTACTGGACTGGTAGTGTTGTGAGCTGATCTGGTGCTTGACTGGACTGGACCAGCTCAACACTGCCAGTCCAGTGGTGCCTGCCCTGCATGGTGGAAGACATGAATATAATTTGGGGGGGCCAGGGGGGACATGGCCCCTGCCCTTATTTAAAGTCAGTTTTGAGCCCTGTAGTTTTTACTGTCTAATAACAATGTTCCACTACATTGGCTGCTGTTTTTAGGTGTAGGGTTATGTGATAACAGTGCCTAATATTGCAATGACAATATCACATGCGATATATAAACAACCCC
>SSNR01000028.1:1829712-1910261 GCA_006937965.1 Callopanchax toddi | reverse complement strand
CCCCCCCCCCCCCCCCCCCCCCCCCGAGTAGTCCAGGTAATAAGCACTGCAGCACATCCAGCAACATTCTGCATGCCCCAGGCTTAAGGCTGACGGGAGGAGTGAGAGCTCTGAGACGTGTTTGTGTAAATTAGCTAGCTAGACCTAGCTTGTTTAAAGAGTACACAGTGCAGCATTAATAAACTTAACATTTAATAATAATAATTTAATAATATAGGTAGTGGGGCCCCAATTGTTCCCTGTCCAGCCGAAAGATATATATTCCAGTGTCTCATTTATTTATTTTTTTGCAGTTATTTCACCCTCCCGTCTGATTCACCATAGCACATATTGTTGAGTTTTGTTTTTGGTGAAGTTGTCTTGAAAAACATAACAATACTGCCCCAACAGGTCATGTTGTGTATTACAGTTATAACAACAGTACAGTTCTTTGTGAGAAGATTAATTCTTCGCTGTTAATAGTAAATTTGGGGTTTTTGGTAGTCGATATTGAAAAATCATTGCAGCCTACTACAAAGTGATAAAATTAATTACCGGTATATTATTTTATCAAAATGTTACTGTTAATTAACCTATGCTGATTCATACTTCTGCAGATTTCGCGAAGTGCTTGTCACCAACAACATAAGGCCCTGGGAGCTTGCGGCTGTCTTCAAGCAGGTCCTGATAGACTTCCTCATCCAAACAGAATCCAATGACGAGGAGCACCACTCAGAGCAGCTGACACAATTCAGATCTATGGAAGCTTGGACTAGCCGTTACAAAATAAAACAAGGTTTTGTCACACCAACAGTACCAAACTGTAGAGATTACCAAAGAGAAGAAATCCCAACAGTCTCTGGATATGTGGATCGGGCCATGCGGCATTCAAGTTCATTCACGCCCAACAGGGTCTGGGACCTTCCATATTATTATCCAGGGCTTCTCAAACCCAAAAACACATATAGCACAACACTGTGACATGATACACCCCTTACCGTTTCACATGAAAAAACAGTCAACAATATGGAGACCAAATATCATTATTCATATTAGCTAATGATACCTGTAACAAAAATGTGCACATTTTAGAATAGGTGGGAGACATTTGACATGTTTTATGCAATAGGTGTTTTGATTGTCTTCTGTAATCTATTCTTTATGTAATGAGTGGTTTATGTAGTTCTGATAAAGTTCTCGGGCTGCATGGTGGAGCAGTTGTTAGCACTGCTGCCCTGCAGCAAGAAGGTTGCAGGTTCAAATCCCAGCTGCAGCCTTTCTGTGTGGAGTTAGCCTGTTCTCCCAGGGCATGCATGGGTTTTCTCCAGGTACTCTAGTTTCCCCCACAGATCACAACATGCCCTAGGTGTATGTAATGTAAGTCGCTTACTCGCTTTGAATAAAAGCATCAGCAAAATGAACAAACATTAACATAAAAGTATTGTCAAGTGGTTATAAGAACCCTGTACAGAACAAAGAGATTTAGATTTTAGTTTGAACTAAAGCTGTACATGTGAAATTTTATATTGGGTAGTCTATAAAATTTATTAAATTAAATTAGTCAGCTATTACTGAATGATGTGCATAATTTGTAGTTTTTTCACGACTTTAGAGTGTTGCAACTTCCTGTCATGTCAGTGAACAAAAAGAAATTGACATCTAATACACTGTGTAATCTGCCATGTCAATTTCACTACTGTGTATGAACAATTTCAAATGAAATGTGAATAATAAATGATGCATTCTTCTCTGTTCAAAAGTGCACTGTAAGCAGGAGTGTAGAACTACATACTTCTTCGGTTACAATGACACTGAAATAGAATAATTTTTTGTTGAATATTACCGTCTCCTTTGCAGATTGATGGCTAAAAACCTACATGACAATACTATTAAAATTATGAAGCAACCTTTTAAACATTTTACAGACTGAATGAATGATAAAAATGAAAATAATTTAAAAGCTGTTTTAGTCAAAAATAATTAAAACGGCTAAAATTAACAAAAATCAAAACGGGTAACCCCTGCAACCCATAGATTAAACAAATAGTTCAGGGTTTCCCCTAGAAATTTTTTTAACCGTGGTGGTGAGCTGTCCGGGGGGGTGGGGGGTGGGTGTCGGTCATCTATATATATATATATATATATATATATATATATATATATATATATATATATATATATATATATATATATATATATATATATATATATATATATATATATATATATATATATACACATTACACCAAAGAGAGGGTATTAGGAGAGGGTATGATACAGAGTATTTCTGTAAACGGTGTAAAGTTATGGAACTAAATGAATCAAAGTCAGTAATTATATTTAAAATGTATTAGATCAAGGGTATTAGGTCATCATAAAAATGTAAATCAGGACCGCCTCAGTGACTAAGTTTGACTGAAATCAAATCAGAAGTTAAAGTTGATCATCCTCTCAGCCTCCTGATGATCAGTCTGCTGCAGCTGAAAGATGGTAGAGAGGAGTCTAACCTGGACCAGAGCCTGACCTAACCTGGACCAGAGCCTGACCTAACCTGGACCAGAGTCTGACCTAACCTGGACCAGAGTCTGACCTAACCTGGACCAGGTCCTGACCTAACCTGGACCAGAGCCTGACCTAACCTGGACCAGAGCCTGACCTAACCTGGACCAGAGCCTGACCTAACCTGGACCAGAGTCTGACCTAACCTGGACCAGAGTCTGACCTAACCTGGACCAGGTCCTGACCTGACCTGGACCAGGTCCTGACCTAACCTGGACCAGAACCTGACCTAACCTGGACCAGAGCCTGACCTGACCTGGACCAGGTCCTGACCTAACCTGGACCAGAACCTGACCTAACCTGGACCAGAACCTGACCTAACCTGGACCAAGTCCTGACCTAACCTGGACCAGGTCCTGACCTAACCTGGACCAGGTCCTGACCTAACCTGGACCAGAACCTGACCTAACCTGGACCAGGTCCTGACCTAACCTGGACCAGAGCCTGACCTAACCTGAAGGATGATGGCTCCATGTTAGAGAATTGTTTTCAGACTCTCAGCTCTTAACTTGATGAAAAGTTGATTATTCTTTTTATTTCATATCCTCATCCACACAACATCTGTTCATGTGACTAGCCTAGCATTCATTACTCACCTCTCTGACTGAAGAACACAGGAATATCTAGACCACAGACAATCAGAGAGAGGACCAGATCCGCCGCTGATTTCCGACCCGCACTACCCGCGTGTCTCCTGACTCTGAGCTGCAGTTCTTTTAATAAATCCACGTCGTCAGTGTGATATCGTCATCATTATTCTGATGAACTACCGCTGCTGTTTTAGTTTCACTTCTGGAGCGTCGCTGGTCTCATCCTGCACCTGCAGAGTTTAGCGGAGTATTCCCCCCCCCCCCCCCCCCCCCCCCGCCCCGCCCCGCCCCGCTTTGGGACGCGAACAAGTTCGGCGTCGATGTGACCATTAAGATTTATATTTTAGTATCCATAGTTTAACGTGTGTCTGTTGTTGAACCACATGGAGATCTGCAGCGTGACCGAGTATTTTTTTTTTTACTCGCATCGGTTCCAGGTCCTAGAGGCAAATCCTCGGTCGCCGCGGAGCGACCTGGGATAAATTTAGTTGCATCTTTGGGAAATTAGGTTGCATTTGCGGCCAAAATGGTCGCACTCTAGAGCCCTGAGTGCGCAAATATAGGCTATATATTTTTAATATGCTTTACGTTGTTTTAACATATATTTAAAAAAAAAAAAAAAAACTTCATCCTGAAAGTGTGGCGGCTTTTAATTAACCGTGGCGGTGCGCCACGATCATACATGTAGCGGAAACCCTGTAGTTATGCTAAATGTCAATTCATGCCTGCCATCGTGCCTGTTGACCAGTCTCTACAGTAGTTACAGCAACCCAACCCCAACCCCCAAAATAAATCGTCATTTAGAAATTAAAATTATAAATTAAATATTCGGAATGTACCGAAATAACATCAAATTTTTTTGTTACATTTTATGTGCGACACCTCATGCTCTAGAACTTTTTTTCAAAAAATGGCTGCTCGGTTTCCAACAAGTGTCGATTATGCTAATAGCTTTCTTAGCCCGCTTCTCTTACCTGGATTCTTTCGATGACGGTTCTTCGTTCCTTCTTTCAGCAACTCCTTCAGTAAATTTGCTGCTTACAAACGATGTGTTTGAGGTGAACCAGGCCGAAATTTGTTCAGAGGTAAAACTTTTCTTCATCTTGCAAGTGTCTTCTTTAGCTGCACATCACGAAACGAAGCCGTCTTTGAACCGTTTGCACCGTACTAGGCTCGTATGCAGTGCACCCATCTCGCCCTCTAGTGGTTAGGATGAGGATTTTACCTTTTGTGAGTTTTTTTTTAAACTTTATTGCATTTACAACACAAGTTAGGAACATTATAACATTTTCTAATACAGAAAGGATGAAGTGAGTCGTTTAAACAAACATAAAAGTAAACAAAAACATTGTGCAAGGTAAAATCAAAAAAGTAAGGATTTTTCAATCTATTGGTAAATCGTGGCAGTTTTTTTGTTCATTTTAGATATGTATTTAAGAGACTTAAAATATTGCATAAAATAGTTAATAAAGAAGGAAAAACAAGGAGTAGTGTTCTTCCATTTGCAAGTGTGAATAAAGTATTTACATAAAATAAGGACAATGTTTATAATATCAGAAATATCAGAGTCCAGATTGTCCTTTATAGAACATCTTCGGCTGTAAAGGAAGGTATATTCAAGATCTTAATTGAGATCCTTAAAAAAATCAAGGAGAAGAATAAGACTGTCATTTGGGATAAAAGAATTATAATCTAAAAAATCTAAAATTAAGCAGGTATGATGGTGTATGTGACGCCCTTTTATAAAAGCAGACTGAGTTTCATCAATTATTTTACTTATTCCAGGTTTTAGTCTGTTGGCATAGACATGATCGAGCTAACAATTTATAATCACAACAAAGTAATGTGATTGGTCTCCAGTTATCAAGTAGCAAGGTATCTTTATCTGGTTTGGGCATTAGTGAAATTATTCCTCGTTTCATTGTTGGAGACATCTGTTTATCAATGCATTCATTATACACTTCTAGTAGCAATTCTCTAATGCCATCCCAAAAAAAATCTGTAAAACTCCACTGTAACCCCATCAGACCAGGTGATTTACCACAAGCCATCTTAGAAACCGCATTGTCTAGTTCAGTCAATTTGAGAGTCCATGAAATCCTTAAAATGTTCGTCTATTTTAGGAATTTTTTCCTGGATAGCGCTGAAAAAGGATGAGATTTCCTGGTTGGAATAATTGGTATTGTAAAGAGCTGTTTATCTTATCTTCAACTATGACATTATCAATACATAACTTTTTTATAGTTTTTTTCATTTGTCTGCTTTTTTCCAAATTAAAGAAGTAGAATTTTTTTCCCCATCCTCAATCCATTTAGCCTTAGAGCGAATAAAAGCCCCCTTTGCTCTCTCTGTATGAAATTCATCTAATTGATGTTGCAGTTGGTTTAATTCTAGGGACATTTCTTCTGATAGTTGTGTTACACTACATAATGAGTTTATTTTAGAAATTATTTCAGTTTGTTTCTGTCTCCTTTCACTGGCCTTTGACTTCCCTTCTTCAATAGCAATCTTTCTAACATTAAATTTTAACCATTTCCATTTACTAGTGGAAGATAAGTCATTCATGTTTTTTATTTCAATTATAAATTGTTCAATTCTTTTACAAAAATGCATATTTTTCAAAAGACTATTGTTAAATTTCCAGTGAAGGCTTCTTGATTCAGGTATTTTGTTATCAGGAGAAACAGAGTGCGTTATAGCACAGTGATTAGTGAGAGGTGAGTGAAAAATACTACAACTGGAAGCTAAAGACTGTAAATGACTAGACAATTAGCCAGTAGTCTATTCTTGAACATTGAGAGCGTTCCGAGTTACTCCAGGTATAGGAGAGTTTTTCTTACGCCATATATCAACAAGGTCAAGAGAGTTAGAAAAGTCTGATATTATTTGGTTAAAATGATGTGAGTTAAATTTAGTTGGGAATCTGTCCTGTTTTTCATCTGGTACCATATTAAAGTCACCTGCAACAATCACTTTGTCAGTACAGTAAACCTTCTTCCAATTCTCCAACATGCATTTCAGGTTAAAAAATAATCTCAGATTTTTTGTTGTTATTAAACCCATAAACATTCACCAAAATATATTTAGTGTCATCTACCTCAATATTCACCATTAACCAGACCTTCATTATCACTTTTATGATCAATAACTTTACCTTTTCTGAGATTGTACACATTCGAAAGCTAAAAGATGGAATTGGCTCCAAAGAGGTATTTTTATGTTTCCATAAGAGTGTTACGTGTGGCTGTCATGAGGAGGAGTTCCCCAGTCTGCCCCGATCTGCTGCCTTCACCTGTTCAGGACCAAGGACAGCGACGGAGCAGGCTGGCTCCTGCACTCCCGGTTCAGCACTCAGGACAGCGGCACGCCGATCTTCCCGCAGCTGCTGGTAGTCAGCCTGATCAGGACTGACTAGAGTTCAAAAGGCCCAGGCTGCCAGATAGACGGGGGGACTCAGAACGGTAGCTGATGTCCCCGACAGCTGTGGTTTCACAGATTTAGTGGTGACAGTAGGTTTAGAGTTAACTGTACTTGTTTGTAGTTTGCAGGATTCTGCTGCTCGTTAAAGAGCTTTTTCGTTTTCGTATTATAGATTAGTGTGATTTCCATCCTCGATATTTCCGAGCGTCCTTATTTAATCCATCCTCGTTATTTCTGAGCGCCTTTAGTTAGTTTTACATACCTCGTTAGTAGTTTATTAGGTTTAACTGTATATTCCTGGGTCGTAGAGTTTTCTCCCCAGCGTTTTGTGTTTGTTTAGCCCCCCTTTCTTTAGTTGAAGAGAGTTTTTAGTTTTGTTCTAACTTCTTTAGTTCCGCGGTTCCTCTTCCTGCTGGGTTTTGATCGTGGGAGGGAAAAAGACTTTTCTTTTGAAAACCTTAATAACCTTGTCCTGGAGCACATTTGTGTTAGACCCTTAATATTACTCCTAGACAATTTTAGGGTCGTAACAA
Organism: Callopanchax toddi; assembly: GCA_006937965.1. Lineage (NCBI taxonomy): Eukaryota > Metazoa > Chordata > Actinopteri > Cyprinodontiformes > Nothobranchiidae > Callopanchax > Callopanchax toddi. The sequence goes on along the minus strand of SSNR01000028.1, from coordinate 1,903,180 downwards.
AGAGCTTAGTCTTTTTGTAATATTTTAGTCTTCAATCTCAAAGTATTTAAGTAATTGATGTATACAGTACACAAGATATTTTATAATCAAGCTTTTAAAAAATATATATGTTAGGAATTTTTGTTCAAATTAACATTTAGGACGATGTTGATTCCACAAATTAATGTATTTTATTATTTCACGTTGACACTTACAGATTAAAATTTTCTGTACATTTTTGGGTTAATTTCCAGATGTGCAGAATGTTGTATTTTTCTTTATTTTAACACAAAAACACAATGAGAAGTCTTTTGCTGTAGGAGCTCAAGACAAAAACAATCAAATAAAGGAAAACAAATGCAACTAAAAATCAAAGTTATTAATGTCCAATGTATCTCAAACAATCAAAGCCAAAAATAAAAGTTCCATCACACCTATGAAAATGTTTCTGGCTCAATCTAGCTTTATAAAAAGAGAAAACTATTGCTACCAACATTAAACCGATAAAATTTAATGTAGATCAACTAGAGAATGGTAAAGAAATATCATATATATAAAAATGTTTTTATATTCTAAACAATAAAAAGTTGAAAAAATATATTCTCAAGGGTTCAGTCACACTTCAGGTTTACATCATATCCAGCTGCGAGCACACAGAGTTCTCCCGCATCAAGCACATCTCTGTTCTGAGCTTTTCATTTTCCTTGAAAACAAATAAAATGGACAAAGTTAATTACTGTGATCCATTTACAAATTTCTTACCATGCCCAAAATGATTAGCTACAAGAGCCATTACCTCCTGAAGTCTGGTGTTGTCCTTTTTCAGTTTAACCAGATACTCAATCCTCTGTTTGTGGTTTTTGTGTCCAACGAGTTTTCCATTCTCCTCTGAAAGCTTTAGATTCTGTTTACGGAGCATCTCATTCTCCTATAAGGAAAGCAGATATATTAAAACTGTTTTTCTTTTTAGTATTTTAGCTCATTTTAGGGGGTTCTGATAAAGTTAAGAGACAGAAAGGGGGTTTGACAATGTGCATTGAAGGTATCTGAGTAGGGTTGGGCATCGAGAATCGATAGGAACCGGGACTAGCTGTCCAGTTCTCCCGAGATCATTTAAATTTTCGATTCTAGTTTCGATTCCCAGGCCGCAGACCAGAAGAATCCGCCTATGTCACCGCGCATTCATTGTAAAATGTTCGGTCTGCAGCGGCGTTCTACAGCGTGGCTTCAACTGCTGATCAGAATCGGGTGATGTCCATGGAAAAAAAAAACGTCATCTGTCAAGACTGAACAACGTATTTCACAGCTGTTCACCTGAATGCAGCCTGCAGACTCTCTGTGCAGAGTAGCGTCTCTCCTCCCCTCGTTGTTGTACCGGAGCTCAGCGCCGAAATTGAAAGTAAAACACATCTGCCGAACCTTGACTCCGTCAGTGATCTAAACTTTGCGTCCTGAAACAAAAACTACCGTGGAAATACCGGAGGAAGCTCGTTAAAATACATCAACACAGTGGATTTAAAGGTGTGGGTCGCGTTAACCGGAAATTTCCGGTATTTAACAGTTTGTTTTTTTTTTACTTTGACGGAAAGATCTGTAGGGCGCCGGTCATTCTGACAGGTTTGCGCGCGCGCCTGCCCGTCCATAGGAAATAACTGAATTGTCCCCACTAATAATTCGAACCAAGGATGCAGAACTAGTGCAGCATCTCCACCAACTAATACCTGCAGCCCAGACTGAGGTTCTGTGCTGCTGTGTGCAGACCTGTGATCCAGACGTCCTGCGCTCTGCAGCAGAAGAACACTGGTCCTCCAGAGCGCATCAGGTGTCAGACCTGATCCGCTCAAACGCCCCTTTGCAATCCGGTGCTCAGTGCGCGATCAGATATGGATTAACTACACTTACTGTTGTAATGTGTTCTCAGAGCAGCATTATAAGTTGTGGAGGCTTGTTGACACGCAAAATCTGCTCCGCGAGCTGCTTGCACATAGAACTGGACTCCAAACGCGAGGAGGTCTGCATTAAACATCAGCGCCAGTGTTACGATCTCCCATCTTCAGCACCCGATCCTTCCTCCTGTCAGCTCCAGCTGACACTGACAGCTCCTGGCTCCGCCCCCTGTCTCCAGAGCAACGCGCCGGGCTCGCACAGCTGCAGAATTCCGCTATCAGCTCGGCGTAGTTAAAAGCAGGGAGCGGTCAGCCATTCGGGGGGAAACTGAGCAGACAGGTTCTGGCGTGTGGTCCCCCCCCCCCGGTTGCTGACCCATCTTTGTATTTTGGTATTTCGATCTCCATTTGGCGTCGTAGTCCGGCAGTTTTTGTTTTGTTTGTTAGTATTCGTATTTACCTGCCGTTTGCTGTGTAGCGTTATTTTGCCACAGACTCTTTTTGTTATTTATAGCGTTTATCGCCTCCCTTAGTTAGTTATAGACTCCTGTAGTACCTTTTTTTGTTTCTTAGTTAGTTACCGTTCGGTACTTATAGCGTTTATCGCCTTCTTTAGTTCTTTCTAGTCTCCCTTAGTTAACATATCCCTTAAACTTTTTACAGAACCTCTTAGAGAGTGTTCTTAGTTAGGCCATTTTGTTTTATTAGTTAGGGTTTTTTTCCCCTTTTGGGTGATTTTTCGTTAAGGAGCGATTTTTAGTTCGTCTTCCTTTTTGCAGCCCCTCCTTCTGCCTGATCTATAATAATAAAATATCTTAATCTGTACTTTGTGTTTTTGGCCTTTTGTGTTAGTCCTCTTTATTGTACATCTCCTAGACCCTTTCAGGGGACGTAACAGCCAGGTTTTCCCCTGAGTATCTCAATGAAAAATATGTGAACCCCTCATCCCTCTCATGATCTCATAATGAACGTTAATATTATATAGTAATCAGAGTCCCGCGGAGCGCACAGAGGATCACCTGACCTGCTGCTGCGCTCGACTCCAAACGGAGTTTTTAGAAACGTCTTTATGATGACTGACCGACTAATTTAGAGTCTAATCCTATGAATTTATGTGCTAAATGGACCCGGTGTTAGAGTAATAATGCTACTGATAATGTAATTATTATAATTTTTAAAATCAATAAGTGATGGATAAAAATAGATTATAACCGGATTTTTTAAACCCTGTCAGTCAAAATGACGGAAAACTAAAAATCTAGCGTGACCTCTGGGCTGGAGGTGAGTTTTCATGTCTCACTGCAGAAATCAACACACACAGAGCAACAGTCAGACGCAGCTACTCACTCAATATCAGCCTGCCTGACCATCAGAACGCTGAACAAATAAACTGTAAAATAATTAAAGTCCTCTAGATGAGAAGCTGCTGGTTCAGCCCTCTAGGACCTGATATGGCTGATAAATAAATGAACCTATTATTAGTAATAATAATAATAATCTTACAACACACATTGTTGTGAGATTAATATTATTTTGTTTTTTCTGAACTATTTAATCTGCTCAGAGTTTTAATGTTGTAAATCTGTTTTATTGTTACTGACAGCAGCTAGATTGAAGTTTCAGATGACAGAATGCTGCAGCGTGTTGGAGTAGACTCTCTGTCATCCTGGACATGATCATGTTCAGATTGAATTGAAAACAGCTGAATTTTCCAGTTATTTTGAAGACTCGTTGTCTCCCATTAAAGAGCCTCCTTCAGTTTAAAACCTTGGGTTGAGAGTAGGAGGTTTGGAAGTTCTGGTCAGAAACAAACAATCTGATTATGCTACAAGTCTTTTTTTTGTTGTTGTTGAAAATGTAAAAACATGTTTTGTCTAAATTAAGGTGATGTTATTGTTCATTAGAATTAAAATTCATGGAAGTTTAGATTATTTGATCAAGAGCTCTGGTTAGACGGTTCATTAAAACATGTAAAATTTTTGGACCCTGCCTCTTGAAAGAATCGGAATCGAGAATCGATAGGAACCGGAATCGAAACGAGGAATCGGAACCGGAATCATTAAAATTCAAACGATGCCCAACCCTATATCTGAGTGAAACAACTAATTTAAACTGAAAATGTTAGATGGCAACCTGGCATGGTCTGATGACCTTTGCAATTACAGTTCCTCTACCTCTAGGCTCTTTTTTAACAGCTGTTGGTTGAAGCAGAGGATGCAGGTCCGTTTTGTATGCATTGGTGCACATCATGCACCGGAAGTTAACCATATACACCAAGCACACAGCAGAGCACCAGCTGGATGATTACTGAGCAAGGTGAGTAGCACACAAATGCAGCAGCAGACCAGGCACAGTTAAAGTCATAGCAGAGGAGCAGAACGCAGAACACATTAACGAGTTTTATCAAACGGGAGATTATAGCCTGTTACCGTTTTCAGTTGGTTATTGCTTGGCTTTAATTTATTTATTTTTTTGTGTCTTTTGTTTTTAGTATTTTGTCTTTTGGAGGGAGGAATTTTAGCCCCAGCTACCAGGGTTATTTTTTACTTTACTGTCCTGGGGGGAGTAGCTCATCAGTGTTTTAAAAGACCAACCAAAAGGAATTTGTTTTATTTAACTTTTGTGTTCACAGATTGTGTGCATCTGTGCTGGGGAGCACTTGGGTGTTTGTTTTTAAGCACTAGTTTGAAGGTGGTCTAATTGAGTCGTTTTAACATTCACCAGCTAAGTTTGTCCCAGGGCCAGCATAGTCCTTGGTTTTTACCTTTAATTTCTTTTTAAATTTAAACTATTTATTAAATTGCCGTTTTAACCCTATGCCCATACCACCGAATGTGGTAGAGCTTTTTTTTACTTTCTGTGAATGTGAACCAAACAAAATACCATTTTAATCTATAAGCCACACCTCTTATTTTTAAGTCTGACTTGTCTGTAGGGGTTGATACCCCCAGTCACAGATGCCTTCCTTAAACTGTAATGAAACTTGTTTCTAAATACATCCTACATAAATCACCTGACAGATTTTATAACAACAGTCTGATCAGCTCCGGTTCTCACCTGGAGTAATTTCTCCTCATCATAAATCCTCTGGTTCACCTCTCTCAGCTCCAGACAGCGGTTCCTCAGCTCAGTTGTCAGCTCGTGAACACAGGTCTGGGACTTCGCTAACGTAGTTTCCTGCTCCTGTAGTCTAAACCACAGGAAATAAGCACACACAATCAGAGCTGTTTGTCAATAAACAAGAAGATTAAAACTCATTACAAGGTCAGGGACACAAAACAAAATTATAAACAGATTCTTACCTTTTCTGAGTATCAAACAGCTTCTGCATTGTTTCGCTCTGTTAAATAACACCAACACAAATAAATGAAAGTAATCATTCAAAAGTAAACAAGGTCAGATTAAAAAAACTAATGCAGACCTTCTCAGCTCTCTCCTCCTGCAGTTCTTTCAGCAATTTCTGACTAACTGCTTCACTAAACACCTCACTGAAAAAGACAACATTATTAATTTCACCTGATTAAAAGAATAATAGATGAAGTGATGGCAAGTTGAATGAAGGAATCCAACCTATTATTATTTCCAGGCTGTGTTAGCTGACTCTGCTTGGTGTAAAACGTGTTGAGCAAATCCTGGATCTCCGTTCGGACAGTCTCTTTGTCAGTCAGCTCCGCCTAAGTTTATGTATAACACAAATGTTAGGATTCAAAAAAAGTTACAATTTAAAAAAAAAAAATTAAATAAAAATTCTGTTTTAGGGACTTGAATTCAATTTTGTATTATTTGATGGACCTTGTATCAAGACAAAATGAATCAAATCAGTTAAAAATCAAAAAGACTTCAGAGTTAAAGATAAAAAAAAAAAAGAAAAACCTCTTGTAAGTAAATAAAGATCTAACACGTGCCTTAAGCCTTTGGATTTCCTCATTCTTTGCAGCTCTCTCAGAGTTCAGCTCTGCCAGAAGAATCTCCATAGTCATTATGGAGGAGCGCCTGCTCTCCAGTTCCTCCTCCTGGCTTTCCAACAAGTCATTCAGGCCTCCTTTAAAGCTGCCTAAACTACGAGGAGTCTTAAAAAGGAAGGAAAAGAGAAAAAAGTCAATTTTTCTGTTGCATTCCTGGAGTCTTAAACTGGTATAATTCTAATAGTAGAATATGCCACATATAAGTGGGTAAATTTAATTTAAAAATGAATTCATTTAAAAAAGTTTCTTACCCAATTTAGTGATTTAGGTGTGACAGTCAGCTCAGCAGGTTTAAAATCTCCATTTCTGACTGTTTTCTCAACAGCTTCTTGTTGTTGTTGCACCTGGTTTGAAATAAGTTTAGGAAATCATTATTTTCCTTTATTGCCATCCTGCAAATTCTGTTTGTCGCTGATTAAATGTTTTCTCTGCAGTGTGATTTTAAAATATAACATCACCTTCTGCTGTAGATTCTTTATGATGTCCTCCTTCTGGGCCGTTTGCTCTTGAGATGTTTGTAGGAGGATGTTTTGCTCATCTAAGACCTTGGTGAGCCTTTCAACCTCCTCGGTAGCATAAGTGATCTCCTCCTCCAGCACCTCCACCTACAGAAAGCATTCATGTTTATCAATATATTACAGATGAAATCAAAATAATTCAACAAAACATTGTTATATTATAAAGCATCACATACCTCAATCTTGTTGGAGGTCACTTTCTTCTCTAAAGTTTCTTTCAGTTCACAAATTTCTGCTTTCAATGTTTGGTTTTGCTCCCTGATGTTTTGTGTCTCACTGCAGGCAGCATTGTATTTAGCCTGGAAGGGGGGGTGGGGTGGGGGGAATAACTACTGTAAATGCGGACCTTTATACAGGTAGTGTTGAAAAACAAGTTACTCACTGTGATGTCTTTGATGTCACCAGTCAGGTGGATAATGGTCTCCTCCTTCTGGCTCACCTCACCACGGAGGTCTTTGGTTTGGTTCATGAGATCTAAAAGGACATCCTGTAAAACAGAGGACAGGTCATTTTAGATGAACAGACATAACAAGGCCATATTTGAAGAAATAACAAAGAGAGATAGTTTACCTTGTCTTGTTGAATTTTCTGCTCCAAGCTTGTAATTCTTTCATTGGCGTTGGTTAAATTCATCTCAAGATCAGCAAGTTTGGTTAACTTTAAAATGAAAATAAAACAAACAAGTTGAACCAAGTTGCTGCAATTAAAAATATAAAAAGGTCTTAGTTGCATATAGGTAGATATAATGGTCTGTGAACTGACCTGCTGTTGATTTTGTGTTGTCAAGTCTGAAACTTGTTTTCTGAGCTGTGTGTTCTGATCAATGGTTTCAATAAGCTCTCTGAAAGGAAAGCGCTCATTCATGTAAGTTTTAGAGTAATGGCAAATCTCAAAAACTGTTTAAGCATTTCCATTTTAAAAAATTCAATATTTAAGATGTGCAGGACTCACTTTGAAGAGCTTTCTTTGTTTTCTCTTAGTTGGGAGGTCAAACTGTTTGTGCGCTCTTGCTCAGCTTGCAGGGAATTATTCAAACCCTAAAGTAAACAAAACAAAAGGATCATAAATTAAGATGGTAAAATTATCAAAACATGTATTTCTGGAATAAAACATTTTAAATTGCTCTCACCTTAACATCTGCTTTCAGCTGATCAATCTCCTGCTGCTTGTCATGGAGTTGTTGTCCGGCCTGGTCAGCCTCAAACTTGGCTTCAGCTTGGAGCTGGTCAAATGAATCCTGCAGAGTTCGATTTTGTTCTAGAAGTTGCTCCCACTCCAGTCTGGATTGAGGATTTAACAGATTTTAGTACATAAAACAATAAACCCACAAAAATGTGTTGTTCTGCATTGTAATTATGCTTACTGGACTTTATCAAGTTGGAGCTGAGTGCTGATCAGACTGCTGGAGATTTGACTCATTTCTCGCTGCTGTTCGCTCTGACTGTCTCTTTGCTCATTTCTTACAGAAGCCAGCTCTTTGTCAGATGACTGCAGCAACAAGCGCAGATCGTGTATCTCACTCTTCAGAACTGAAACGAGAGGACTGTCACTGGCTCGAGTTAAAACTGAACAACCACAAACAGCAGCGAGCCTGACCTTCTGCAGCTCGCTGCTCAGACTGAAGGTTCTCTTGCAGGCTGTCCATACTGTCTTGAAAGCTGAGCTGATCTTTGTTTCTGTTGGCTTTTTCCGCAGAAAGTTGCTGTATTGTGTGATAATAATGAGCAACTGGCACAAATATATAGCAAATTACATTTCTACAATCTCTACCTCATCTTTGCGGTCAGATTCCTGGGATATCAGAGCAATCTGCTCCTCGAGTTTTGTAATTTGCTGCAGTAACTTGCTGTTCTTCAGCTCCTCTTCGGTTAACCGTGTTTGGACACAACTTGCTTGCTCCTGAAGAGCAAAAACTGATGTCAAGGTGAGGACTATTTTCTGTAAAGGGATATTCCACGTTTCTTTACCTGAACTTGATGCAGCTCTTCTGTTAACGCCATTTCAGTCATGTCAGATGGAGGCTGCTCGGCCCAAATGTCAGCTTCCTCACTCCCAGTCAGGTGTTCTGGACTGGAGAGCGGCACAAGGCGGGACCGCAGGTTGTACGCTTTGGTGGGTGTGGTGAGAATCTGGCATTAAAAGACATTTAGAGACAAAAACTGAATTAATACCCTTAATGTTTTACACAGGTATTTATGACAACAGGTATCAGATAACTCGGGTATGTAAATGTGTTCACCTTTATGGTTTCAACATGAATTCTGTTCAGTTCAGAAACTTCTTGTTTTTTGTAAGCATGTGTGGCTTCCAAAATATTTTCCAAATGCTTGTTGGACTTCTCAAGGTATCTTTTCTCAGACTCCAACTGGGATAACCGCTTCCTAAAACACAAAGTGTCACATGAAACTGCAAAAAAGCTCAAATGAAAGTCAGGAAACATGTTTACAAAGGTGAACAAGTTTGCCACTTAATCTAGACTTAGAGGAGGGACTTTGACTTTAAATAATCATTTTGTCAGTTTGGTTTTGAGTGAATCCTCCTAACAAATAACCTCCTTACTTTGTAAGTTCTTTGTGCTCCTCAAAGGCCTGGAGGACAGCCGTGAAATCTGACTGTTTCTGAAGCAGTTTTGCATTCAGCTTCTCAATTGTAGCTGCAGAAACAGCATCCGTCCCCACGGAAGATGACAAGCTTGTGCAATCTGTGGAGTTACATGTGACTGTTGAAAGTAAATGTATATTTATCTTTGCAAGAGTTGTTTTGTTTTAAACTACTTAATAAAAATCCTACTTCCTGTGAGGTTTTCTGACTCCAGTGCCTTCTGAAAAGCCTCTTCCAACTCAGCAGAAACTTGGGCAGAAACATCTTCAGCATTCATCACGGATTCAAGAGAACGTAGTAGACGGTTCTCTTGTCTGAGGCTGTAATTCTCTGCTGCATATCGAGTCATCTTTGGATGATGATCAACCTTATAGAGCAAAAAAAGGAGAATAATTATTTCAGATGCAACTATTATCTGATATTAGATTTGTTTTGCTTGACTGATGGGAAGAGAAGGTGTTTAATATTGTAAAGGCGTACGAACTAAAGAGAAGTTAAAGAAAGTGCATCATTTTACCTGATCACTCAAGACCTTAATCTCTTTTTTCAGCTGATCTATCAAAGCCTGAGAATCCGAGTCTGGCAATGAGGTTTGTCCTGCCTTCAGTTTTTGCTCAAGGCGGGAGATGTGTTCTTCTCTAAACCTGATGATCATTCTGCTGGAGTGGATAAACTTCTCTTTCTGCGTCCAGGCCTCTTCAAGCTGAGCAACCTTCTTGAGCAGCATCTGAATGCAGTCGAGCAAAACTGTTTAGTGACTTCTAAAAGTTTTATGCCTCGCAACAAAAAAATGAATTAAAATCATCCTCACCTTCTTCTCATCCTCTTGCTTCCTCCATAGACGAACAGCAGCCATAAACTTTGCTTTATATAAGACATCATGTTGATGTTCAACTGATGAACCTGATGAGAGAATTTTTAAAATGACATTATATTCATAACTTATGCTCAGCTCTAACACAGGCTTGTGTAAATTACTTAAATTGGACATTAAATGACATAAGCTGGCATCATAGGTTAAAATAGTTACCCGTGGAGGGTTCAGGTCCTCCTGGTGCAGCGTTTCCATCAAAGTCCCCTTGATGAGAGGCCAGCGCCCGAGTAAGTTGATCCTTTAACTTCCTCACTTCAGCCTGCAACTGCTTCACATTCCCCTGTGTGTCCTCATTGATGACAGCCTGTAGAAAGAATATAAAAAAGTAAAATAACTTGATATTGAAGAAATAATAAGAGTTACATTTATAAATCACCTGAAACTTAATCCAGAATGTTACAATAGTGTATTCAATTTTTTTTTAAATACCTTATTTTTAATCAATTTTGCTCTTTGGGCAAAGTGCAAGGTGGACAGTGTTTCTCCAAAACACTTTGAACCAGGATGCACATTAGCTATGATGTAAGTCTTCGCATTTCCTCCAAGAGAGTCCTGAAATAACAACAGAGCTTCAAATGTAAGCCACATTTGTTGAGATTTCACATGGATTCCAAAATCAGATGAAACATAGCTGTCTTTAAAAGGCACCAACATGTTTTGCTTCTACAGATAATTACCCTGAGCAAGAATGTGAGTTTAGAATCCCTGTAGCAGATATGACGGTGCTTCCCATTAGATACATCCACCAGCGCCATGATCACCTGGCCCAGGCACATGAGGGAGCGATTGATACTGCTGGCCTCCTGCAAAAGAGGTCATTTAGACAGCAGCTGTTACAAACTGAAAAAACCCCACAAAATAGAGCAGAAGCACAAGAGCATTCAGACACAAAGCTTTACCTTAAGTCGCGATCCATCTGTGTGTGTGTCTTTCTGTCTCTCAGATCCTGCCAGATCAACCAAGTTCAGCTGAGACATGCGGATGTTTACCACCTCGTTGACGGACTCTTTCGACTCCAGAGTCATACTGAACACGGCATGAGATCTAGAGGACTCACGGTTCATGGAGGTGGAGGCCACACGCCGATTACGCCAGCCCATAGACAGCACCTACATGGTTGCAAAATGCAAAAATATTTAGTCGAAAAATAAGTTACTTATAATAGGAAGGTCTGACACAAGAGTAATCTACTGTTACAGTGAGTAAAATAATAGTAATTTATACCTTGTAGGCTTCAGCTGCAGAGTTCACAAACTTTTCCACAGCTCCTTCAACAAACACACCTTTTTTAATGTTCTCCCTGAGAAAAAGGCTTGCAGAAGCTGTGTCCAGGAGGTCATAAATTTGTTCATTGTATATCTCAATAAATGAACATTTGCAGAGAAAACTCTTGGATTTGCAAGACTACCAAGTGAAAAAGAAGAAGCAGATTTATTAGAAAAACATAAAATATTGGTTTAGAACATCTTCAGAGTGATGAAACTTTACAGCTCACCTTCTCTACTTCTCTATTGATGAGAAAAAACAGGTACTCAAAACTTCGAGGGACAATTCCCCTCATTTCATCTGTGAAGTTATCCAACTCAGAAGGTCCTACAGCAGGAGAGAAAAACATATCACGTTTGTTTTTCTATAAAACTGTTTGAATAAAGAAAAAACAAATTCTCACCAAGCATGGTAAAGGTTTTTCCTGAGCCTGTTTGTCCACTGCAGGAAGAGAGTAGAATTTAAATAAGTGCTCAGCATAAAAAACGAAACCATCACATTTTACATAATACATAAAAAGGTCACTTACTAAGCAAATATAGTGCCATTATATCCATTCATACATGACTCAACAATATTCTTGGCAACACTGTTGAATACAGACTCCTGAAAAATAAAGATTACACCATCACACGTGTTTTCAAAAAGCCATTTTTACATTTAACTATTTGTTTTGTTACAATTACAAAACCATGTTTCAAACCTGAGATGTGTCCATATCAGCAACATGATCATAGGTGAAGGTTCGTGGTTCTGGTTTTGAGAGCAGACGGATGGTGTTTGTTGACGTGACCGAGAGACACAGATTCTGATCTCCATCTGTGCTCAGCCCTGTTCCCTGGGTCAGAGGTCGCACTCGGACAAAAACTTTAATTGCATCACTGTCACTGCTGTAATATCATAAAATTATTTTATTAAAAAGTCAGATTCAGATGTGTAAAAAAAGTAGGTTACTATTTTAACTTATTACTGTTTGCTGCTTATATGCCTGGTGATTAAAATGACGATGACTTCAGAATAGAAACAAAACTGCTGTATGATGGATGGTACAACTTATTAGCCTGACAAAAGCTGGTATTTGTCTGGTTCAAGATAGAGTATATAGCTAACGTTTAATTTTAATGTTACTTTTTTGCACATTTAACAGAAACAAAGAACCCTATGGGTACATTACCTGGCAGCAAGAAGGGTCGAGTCACCATTTCCTAGTAACAAAATATTGAAGTTATTAAATAACGTTTACAAACTGATACAATGAGATGTTACATTTCTTGATCACGCGTCCTATAGTGTTAAAGGAAACACGAAAATGTTAACAAACATTTAATAGCTAGCTAAAAAAGCAATAACCTTAAAAAAAAGATTAATGGCGTCAAGTCTAATCGACAACATATTGACTAGCTAACCAAACATTCGTATGTTTAGTACGCTACCTTTTCCATTAGAATGCATTGTTGTCCACGAAGTATTAACGAACTAAATTATATTTCGTTCACAGCACAGAAACAGAGTCACATGAAGCATTGTTTTTATCCTTTAAAATTGGCGGGCTAGTCCTAGTCTGCTTCCCGGTGTTACGTGGAAATGTGTCCCACATTGTCAGAAACGGTTCAGGGTTGGTTCCCTCTGCTAAAACGTTCGATTTGAGTCTAGCCTAGTGTCTAGTCTAGGTGTCTAGCGTTTTGAGTACCCGATCAAAATAAATCATATTTAGACCTAATTTCTCCACAGATTTAATTGTCATTTTTCCTAGTTAAATGGTATTTGTTTCTCCAAATGAGATTAAAATAGTATTGATTTACAAAACAGAGTGGCACATAGAAAGACAGAGATTAAAATGATTCTTAAAAGGAAACTTGGCTAAACGAGTGGAATGATTATATAAATTAAACATGGTATTTTTGGTTATTTGGGTCAGAAGAATTGAAGAATTGCGTTTTTTTAGTTTGCTTGGTCTGATTCACACTCCATCCCATTGGTGGCGGTAATGCACCAAATTGTGTTTGTCAACTTCCATGAACAAATCACGAAGAAGACAAACAAGCATCTTATTGGCGCGTTTCTAGACTTAAATTCCAAACGGCTCTTTCAGAGACTGGCGAGGCTTTTTTCAAAACCATCTCATTTCTTCTTTTCATGGTTTAGTCGAATGCTTCAGCAACAGACGACATAGATTTCGGCAAAAAGTACTCGTAATTTACAGGTAAGTGGTCAATACAGTATTACGCATTTATTTTGGATCGTTTTTTGTAGTTAAACGTGTTCTCGAATGTTTGGTTTCCTTTTCTTGAACATTACTAAACCAATTGCCTACGACGCTAAAGTTGTGGTTCTGTTGTTGACTAAGTTTGTTTCATAATAGCAGCGTTTACTTCTAATATTGGCAAATAACAATTAAAACCATAGCTTACATTTAAGTGATGCTAAAAAAAAAACTTACTACGTTCATTGTTCTTGTTGAGTTTTCTGAATAGCGAAACTTAAACGAATTAAACCAAGCTGTTGGGTTTTCAAAGAAAGTTTTCGGAGTTTTTTTTTTTTTTGCCAGTTTGTTTTCGATTAAATCTAATATCAGGGCAAATATAAAGTATTGTTCACTTGATATACGAAAAACAAGGTATATTAAATTAATAAAAATAAGCCTTCTCATTGTCAACATATAAGGTGTAATTCATAACTAAATGTTTAGTTAGCCTGGCACAAATTCTAAATTAACCACATATTTGTTATGTATGTGTTTAATTAACCATCATACGTTTTTAAAATGTGCTTTTTTTGGTGGTTATTGTTGAACCAAAATTGAAACGTTGCCTGTAAACATAATTTGATGTCAGTAGTCAATCCTCTTCACAGTATTTCATAGTTATTAAAAAGGAGTTTGATCCCTCTTGACTTTAGAAACAAATTTTGCATCTAGGACGTGAAAAATCGAATACGGTGTTTTAAATATTTTCAAAACTGAATTTATTCAGTGTATTCGGTGCCATCTTGTGGTCAAATTTAGCAACTGCAGTATTGTTTTTCGCTCTTATTTTTGCTTTGTTTCACAGCAATTAGTTATTGGCCAACAGTTACCTGATTAAATAATCTTTTGTAATGCTTTGTGTTAATACATGCCAAAATATTGTGTTTTATCATTTAATATATCGAAAGCATACACCCAAACATTACAGACAACAGTCCTCAAGTGGATTCCAGTCACATGTTGCTTGATTCTAGAGAAAATTATGTATCTTTTTTTTTTTTTCTTCAGTCACTTGCACTGGTGAATTCTAGAGTCTTATCAACTGAGCACAGCTTTCAGTGTGACTACCCCCTCAGAGGGTAGTTCTGTCCCTGCCCTCTAATTTTAGTTTGTTTCTTCTCTTTTCAGAATGAGTTCTCTTGACCTGAACGATGAGAATTGTGGGATCGTCCCAGCAGGACATCACAACAGTCAGGATATATTTGCTCTGGGTGAGCCAACAGGGAGACAGTCTATTCTGCGTCAGACTGAGAACCTTCCCAGCAGAACTGTGCCGAAGGGGATAAAGGTGCAAAGTCTTTTAGTTCTGATAGATTTGTTTGTTTGTTTTTCCTCTTTGTTTTTTTAAATATTTTCACAAAGTTTTTGACCCTGACATGTTTTCACACTTAACATACTGCCTTTTGATAATTTTTAAATGTGTAACATTTGCTAATGTTTACTAATTAAATTATTATGTTTAGGTTTGTTTTCAGACTCCAAGAAGAGACCCTGTGACTAAAAGAATTTTGTCTCCAAGCCAATCTGTCAAAATGTCAAGTGTGGGTAGATGTAATGAATCAACAAAGTCCTTGGATTTGGATAAGTCAAGGTAAATATCATATCTTATTCTTCCATATGTCTTCAGATTAAACATTCTTGTGCTTTTAAATGACACAAGTTTTGTTTTTGCAGTCCTTTGCCACAGGAATCAATTGGGCCGCTCAATCAGGGTAATTTATCCCACATCATTTTCTTTTATTTGGTGCTTATTGTAGATAAATCAGTTTAAACCCTTTTATACTTTTTTCTAACAGAGATGTCATCTTACCCTGATGACAACATGCCAATACAAAGCAGAGGCGGCTATCAGTTGGATTTTGACGACCTTGATGCTATCAATCCATTTCAGAGCTCAAACAAAATGGTCCTCTCTCCAGTAAGACATACTGTTGAGAATCCTCCAGCAGACAACACTGAGCCTCAACAGCTCACATCATCAGAGAGCATTCAACAAGAGCCGATCGCAGTAGAACCCACATTAGATGACACACTTCCATTCACCCCATCTGTGGAGAACTCTCTTGCTGATGTTTCCACCAACATCAGCTCCACGGAGAGCAGTGTGATCACGGTGACCGTGAAGGTCCAACCTGAGGAAGAACAAGATTTCCTCACAGCAACACCTGATGATAAACAACCCGCTAATATGTCTGCAAGCCCTGCTCAAAACCAAGTATCTGACAGTTTTGAGGAAGATGCACCACTTCCAGCAACAGGTGCCTACAACTTGGATTTTGACAACCTTGATGCAATCAATCCTTTCCAGACTGGGGGCTCTAAAATTCAGAATTCACCTGTTCTTGGGAGAAAGGTGTCAAACAATGACCCACCTGTAGAAGAAAACAAAACCATGGATATGGTTGAAGCTCCTACAGTAGCCCAAGAGTCACCGGTCCAGGATGTGAAGGCCGTAGCTACAGTGGACCAAATATCTGCTAATACAGCCAAGCCTCCAGCAGCTGAACCTGAGGCTGCAGATGCTCCAGTCAAAGAAGGATCAGTCAAACTTGAGTTCTCTTTCGGGGATGGCAATGAGGTAAAACGAAAGCCACCACCCAAAAAGTTTGGTCAAAGATCTTCTTGTGTAAAGTCTAAAAAGGAAAAGACCACTACATCTGAAGTGAAATCATCAACAGAAGCTCCATGGAAGCCTGACATTAGTGATGTTGCTGATGCTCCAGCTCCTAACAGTTCTTACATACTTGACTTGAAGAAGTTTGATGATCCGTACTTCAATCCTTTTGGCACCAAAACAAACATTAACAATTCTCCGGCGTGCAGCAACAAACCCAGCTCTGTGCTCAAGGAAACTGAGCTTCCGGAGCAAATTGACACACCTGACAAAAATGAAGCTGGAGCTTCAGAGAGGTGAGCAAACTACTATTTGAGTCTCTGGTATTTATTTTCACATTCCAATATCAGTGTTTTCACTGCAAACTTTCTTTGCTCCCTGTAGCGCTGGAGAGGGTTTACCAACCACTGAACTCACCCATGAAGTGGTAAGAATTAATTTGTTACAACCCTAATTAAACTTTCTTTTTAGTTTATGGTTTTCTCTCACACACACACACACTCCTTTTGAGCTGTCAGATTGCTTAAAACATGTCTGCCTTTGCTCATGACTAGAAAAGTCAACATGAGAGTAACCAGCTCATGCAGAAAGTTCCTGAGGTCCCAGAGCACTCTTGGCCTGATCAGACGGACACGTCAGAGTTCAGCAAGGAGTTTGTTCCTGGAACTATGTGTGAGTAAAAGAAGGAGTTCATCCCACACGATTCTTGCTTTGATCTGTGATTAATTATATACTTTCTATTTCTAGTCATGGCCAGTGACTTTGATGGGCAGATTGACTACCTTGAACAGTTTGGCTCCAGCAGCGTAAGTACTAACTGCATGTGTGGTAACTGAATAGTTTATGACCTAAGAGTATTTAAGCAAATATTTTTGCCTGCAGTTCAAGGAGTCTGCACTTAGAAAACAATCCTTGTACCTAAAATTTGATCCCCTCCTGAGAGAAAGCCCTAAGAAGTCTGCAGGCCTGGCTGCTCAGATGCCCGTTGCTGTTCCTGCTGCCTTGGCCTCACGGTAATAACATACTTCTGTTCTCATTTACTCTGATTGCTGCTGCTACCCTGTGCTGCAGCAGATTCTTTCTTCTTTGGACATCTTTGTACAACAAAATTACATTTTGTTTGAAATGTAAAAACGTCACTTAAAATTGCTTTTCTTCCAGGCTTGAAATCCCTGAGATGACAGAAAAAGAGACGACAAAGGGCCCTCAAAAAGACGGCCTCAAACAGTTTGAGGGCATGACAGCACCAGTGAGTCACCCTCAAGCTACCATTTTGAAATATGCTTCAGTATACAGTGGGGCAAAAAAGTATTTGGTCAGCCACCAATTGTGCAAGTTCTCCCACTTAAAATGATGGCAGAGGTCAGTAATTTTCATCATAGGTACACTTCAACTGTGAGAGACAGAATGTGAAAAAAAATCCATGAATTCACATGGTAGGATTTTTAAAGAATTTATTTGTAAATTAGGGTGGAAAATAAGTACCGGTATTTGGTCAATAACAAAAATTACACTCAATACTTTGTAACATAACCTTTGTTGGCAATAACAGAGGTCAAACGATTACTATAGGTCTTTACCAGGTTTGCACACACAGTAGCTGGTATTTTGGCCCATCCCTCCATGCAGATCTTCTCGAGAGCAGTGATGTTTTGGGGCTGTCGCCGAGCAACACGGACTTTCAACTCCCTCCACAGATTTTCTATGGGGTTGAGGTCTGGAGACTGGCTAGGCCACTCCAGGACTTTCAAATGCTTCTTACGGAGCCACTCCTTTGTTGCCCGGGCAGTGTGTTTGGGATCATTGTCATGTTGGAAGACCCAGCCACGTTTCATCTTCAAAGCTCTCACTGATGGAAGGAGGTTTTGGCTCAAAATCTCACGATACATGGCCCCATTCATTCTTTCCTTAACACGGATCAGTCGTCCTGTCCCCTTAGCAGAAAAACAGCCCCAAAGCATGATGTTTCCCCCCCATGCTTCACAGTAGGTATGGTGTTCACACCAAGCTGCTTGCCTATTGTAGATTCACTCTTCCCAGTCTGGTGCAAGTCTACAATTCTTTTCCTGGTGTCCTTCGAAAGCTCTTTGGTCTTGGCCATAGTGGAGTTTGGAGTCTGACTGTTTGAGGCTGTGGACAGGTGTCTTTTATACAGATAATGAGTTCAAACAGGTGCCATTAATACAGGTAACGAGTGGAGGACAGAAAAGCTTCTTAAAGAAGACGTTACAGGTCTGTGAGAGCCAGAGATTTTCCTTGTTTGAAGTGACCAAATACTTATTTTCCACCCTAATTTACAAATAAATTCTTTAAAAATCCTACCATGTGAATTCATGGATTTTTTTTTCACATTCTGTCTCTCACAGTTGAAGTGTACCTATGATGAAAATTACTGACCTCTGCCATCATTTTAAGTGGGAGAACTTGCACAATCGGTGGCTGACCAAATACTTTTTTGCCCCACTGTAACTTCTCCTGACTTCTTATAACCATGTCTACTTGTCTTTCTAGACCCCAATCTTTGAAAGCATCATCCCTCCTTTCACCCAGCCTGGAAATACAGAAGATGCTATTATTGAAGTGCTGAAGTACAGTCAGAAAGACATGAATGCAGCTATCGCTAAAGTGCAGGCAGAGGTATGTTCTGAATGTGTTGTTGTGATTTCAAATAAACATATTTACCGTATTTGCTCGCATATAAGACGAGGTTTTTTTCATTGAAAATAATTTGAAAAGGCGGGGTCGTCTTATTATCGCACCCTAGTTTTTCCAGCGGAGGGCGCATGTTTTTTGGTCAAAGTGGCAGGAAGTAGCTCAGATTGTGAGTGGTTCCAGAGGTCCGGTCCAGCTCAAAGTTCCAGGTCCACTGAGGATTTAGATGCCACAGGGCCAGTCCAGAGGCAGCCAGGTCCATTTCCAGACTCGGCAGGTGCTTTCAGCGAGCAGACAGTACGGGTGAGGGCTCGCGTCGCTCGCTCGATTCACACACGCATTCTCCCTCAGAACCTCATCCGTCTCACGTATCTTTCTATGCTGCCCCCCCCACACACACACACACATTCCCTCACACACATGCAGCGGGTTTGTGTGTCGGCGCAAAGGCGCAGCAGAGGGTTTGTGTGTTTGCGCAAAGGCGCAGCAGTGGGTTTGTGTGTTTGCGCAAAGGCGCAGCAGTGGGTTTGTGCGTCGGCGCAAAGGCGCAGCAGAGGGTTTGTGCGTCGGCGCAAAGGCGCAGCAGAGGGTTTGTGCGTCGGCGCAAAGGCGCAGCAGAGGGTTTGTGCGTCGGCGCAGCAGAGGGTTTGTGTGTCGGCTCAATAGCGCAGCAGTGTGTGTGTTAACAAGCTTCCCCTATATGAAAACTCCATCGCAGCACCAAAGTTCATCAGTGTCTGATGATGCGGGGCTGCACAGTCCGACAGTGAAAGCTCCTGTCAGCAAAGCTGCGTTGGGCAGAGAGATCATTACAGTGGACTGGTGGACTAGTTGTGTGCACCCCTGTTAATAAGCAAATATTAAAGCAGCAGTCTGGAATTATTATTATTTAAATTATTTTTTCAAAATTTCAATAAAAATAGTTTCTTAAAGTGAATTTAGTCTTTTTTTCTGAAGATTAGTCTTGAAAAGGGGGGTCGTCTTATAATCAGGGTCGTCCTATATTTGGGCAAATACGGTAATAATTAAAGAAATAATTTACAAACATTGATTAACCCATAGGCTATTGTCTTGGTTTTAGGTTTTAAAATTATTGTTTCTAAAGCAGAAATTGATTTATATTAGAACTAATTAATGCATTTAAAATCAAATAGTTACTCAATCCTTCAACATTGAAATTTTCTTTTTTTTTTAACAGGGAAAAGAAAAAGAGGAGCAGTGGAGTGTCAAGTATAAAAAGCTGCAGGACAATGGTCAAGAAATGAGGTGAGTGGTGAATAAGGTTCTTTGTTTTCTTTATTTTTGTCTTGGATGATATTCGGAGTTTATTTTTCATCTTTTTAATCTTCACAGGAGAATAATAGCTGAATATGAGCTTGTGATTGCAAAAATGATAAGTAAGTTAACTACTATATGCTATACACATAAAAACAATTGATTCAATGGCATTTTTTAAAATCCTTTTTATTTATTTTTTTTTGCATGAAAAGCTGATCATGAGAAGGAGAAGGAGCTGGCCCAGGAAAAACTCAGTGAGGCTCAGCTGGAGAAGGAGCAGGTGTCCAAAGATCTAAATTCCACGGAGAAGTCATTCGCTGAGCTTTTTAAAAGACTCGAGAAATACAAGGATGTTGTCGAGGGTTACAAAAAGGTCAGTTTATTAGTGGGAGAAAAGCCCTGCTCTACTTCTCAAACTCTAATGACTTTATGATTTCAGAAAGCTGTACAGTTGTTCTTAATGTCCTTTTTGCCAGAATGAAGAGACTCTAAAGGCCTGTGCTCTGGACTACTTGGAAAGAATTAAAAAAGAGGAACAGCGATACCAGACCCTGAAAATTCACGCTGAGGAGAAAATTGCCAAGTAAGAAGCAAACATGGACTCAAATTTTGTTTACCTACCTGAAGATTTTGGACTGATTTTATTTCTCATCTTTAGGGCAAACGAAGAAATTGCAGAGGTGCGATCTAAATACAAGGCTGAGCTCTCAGCACTTCAAGCACAGCTGCGTCGGGAGCAACTGAAGGTTCAGTCTGCAGAGAAGAGTCTGGAACAGAAAGTGAGTGAAATCATTTAAATGACTGATGTGTATAATGATGGATGGAGAGATAGATGGATGAAGAGAGATGTAGAGATAGATGTCATCTTCATCAAACTTTATTCCAAACACAATGAGGTCCATAATATGAAAGAATAGAAGAATAAAATGCATGAGTAAAAACAGAATTAAGAAAAATAAATTCCAACAAGATCAGTCAAACGTACAGGCAGCAGCACCAGTGTTTTCTAAAGATGGGAAAAGAAGCTAGTTGAGCTTTGTTTTGTCGTGGCAAAGTAGAAATATTATTTTCTGTCCTTCAGCCTTCACATGCATACATACGTTACATAGTGAAGCGTAGCAGCACAGGTGGGAATACCAGTATACAGCTGGCTGGCTCTGCTCCAGCGAGGTGCCTTCAGCGGCAGCCTCAACCCATCATTATATCCCACCTGGAGTTTGTACAGACTGTGAGAGATGATGTGTGTGTGTGTGTGTGTATATATATATATGTATGTATACACACTCTCTCAATGTGTTTTTTTTTTTTTTTTTTTTTTTCAGGAAAAGGAGGCTGAAGAGCTTACAAAACTTTGTGATGACCTGATCTCCAAAGTCCAGAGGGGATGAGTTGATTTCTTGTGTTTTTACTTTGACCTCTGATCTTCTTCCTATGTGATGTGTTTTTGATTGTTCTAATACTGTAAAAATAATAAAGAGATTTACTAGGTTTATGACTTTTCAGATAATTTATAAAGCTTTAGACTTTTATGAGCTTATGTTTATTGACCACTAGAGGGCAGTGTTTGATCTCGTGCTGATTGATTTGTCATCTGTGTTTTGAAGCATTACTTCTGGAGATGGAAGTAACATTGTAGCTTTTTTCCTTTCAAATGTTTAATTCTGTCATGCTTGTTTAGAATTCACACACAGTTAACTGTACCTGTCTCCTGTCTGGAGCCAAAGCTCATCTTCATGCTACAATACTTAGAACAAAACAAGAGCTCACCTGATACAAAGCCCCCCTTCTTTTCTGAGCAATCACAGGGTCCTGTCACATCACTCCCAGAGTGGGACAATGCACTTCCTAAATGGTGAAAGGAAATCCTGCCTAGATTGGAGCTGAATGAAATGGTGGCGCAGAGGCGAAGAAGGGGGGACGATTCACTTAACTGGAAAAAGATGCTGGTCACTCGGTGTAGACTTGCAGGGGACATCAGTCATCTAAAAAGCAACCGTGAGACTGCTCTTGTGTCAGTACGGTATCTATTCAACCTTTTGTCCCGACCACTTCTGTCCCTCTGCTGGCTGCCCTCTGTGTCACCCTCAGACACTTCAACCTGCTCAAAAGAAGAAAGCGCTCCTGTGTGGGGGACCAGCCTTTTGTTTTAGGATGGGTCACCTCTCAAATCATCTTATTCTACAGTCTTCACTCACAGGAACACATTAAAATGTTTAGGAGGTTATTTGAGAGCCAAAGAAAGTTCAGTTCCTCGTGTTCTTATTTCAGGTCATTTAATCAAACTATCAAACCTTTAAACTTAAGATGTTTTTTTTAACAAAATACATCATACAAGATTGTCAAATATAACAAATTACTTACAGGAGCACCTACATATCGGCATGAAGCAAATGTAAAACTGGTGGACAAAGTATTCACAATGTACAATAACTATAACAATACATAATGTAAAATGCCTTACTCTGAAAAATAAACCTTTCATAATTTTTTTAGGAAAATAAATAAATATTCTGACTACAGCTTCATAAACCTGGTTGGACAAATTGGTGGTTTAAAAAAAAAAAGACGTTTTTTGCTGGTTTTAAGATGCTACTAACTAGTAATGAAAACCTACCTAACGGGGGAAAAAAGAACAATAACATGATGAAATGAACTCGAAACTCTTCCATCCCTTGCAGTCTTTGGCAAGGTTTGCATGCCATAAAAATATCACCTTTAAAATGGAACAAACGTGGGATGGAGAAAGTTAACACAGTGGTCAGCATTCCCAAAAATGCTTCAACAAACAAGAAAAACCTGAGTAGGAGCATAAAGCCAGCCCTTTTGTGAATCTTGAGTACCATTCTTTACCTTCTTCACTGAGCAGTGCATCCTCCCTGCTCTGATCAAAGCTTCCTTTTAGGAAAATGCTAAATTCAGCTCACATCTTGTAAAAAATAAAAATATTAAGTGCACAACAAGGACAAATTGGTTTTAGTGGTGTGAGCTTTCAACATTTTTTAAAGCACCAAATATGGAAGTTTTTATGTAATAATACACTGGCCACTGCTGTCTGTTGCGCACACACACACTTTCCCAGTAACAGTTTCTGGAGAGTGATGCCACATGAATGTCCCTCAGACTCCATCTGAGACACTATTTGGCTCCAAGGCTAACGCTGAAAATGAATGTGTTGATGCTGATGTACTTTCCCATCCACATGCGAGTGAGTGTGTGTGTGAATGTCTGTGTAGAGTTTGGGGTAAATTTTAGGGGGGGCAGAGGGTCCTCCCTGACTGAGAAGGAGCTGCTGCTGGGCCAGGTATTCCTCATAGTTCATGGAGCTCATGCAGTCTTTCTCTGGGCTGGAGGAGCCGGATGACAGAGCAGCACCGGGCCTGTCCCGCTCTCGAAGCCGATGGGAGCTCTGTGTAGCTGGAGCGCTGGGAGGTGGGCAGTGTTTCCTGCTCTGGCAGAACCACAGCAGCACTGTGGCAAAGATGAACACGATTCCAGCAGGAACACCAATGATGACCGGCCAGGGGAGGGAGCTGGTGGTTGTTGGGAATATGGAAGTGATGGGGGGCTTTGTGTCTGCAAAAGAAGGGAGCAACCAAAAAAACTTGAATATATAATTTCTAAGCAAACAGGATGTTTTTAAAATAGTTACTTAAGCATTCATTTATGTGGAGCCATGCATGTGTGAGAAAACTCCCACGTCTCCCACATCACATGATAGTAAACAGTCTGAAGGTAATTGGACTAGTTTTTATTTATACAGCTAGATTTAAACAAGCTTAGCCCACATCTAAAACTGATACAAAACAGATGGCAACAAAACATTTAGACTTTTTACTACGATGGGTCAAGAGCGAACAACACGTGACAAAAATCACCTCAACAAAATAGTCAACACAGACTTTGATTAAAAAGATTTTCTGTTTTGCTGTACTTTGTGGAAAAAAACTTAAGTTTTGTCATACTTTGTTTATGAAATGTGTTTTCTGTATACTCTGATGATATTATTGAGTTATAACTATGTATGCATGAACCGTGAAGGTATTTTTGCTTTCCCACCTGGCAGCACAGTAAGGAAGGCACTGCGGAAGCTGTAGCCCATGGTGTTGGCACCTAAGCAGATGTACATCCCAGCGTCCTCCTCCTTGGCTCGGGTAATGAGCAGCTTGTTGAGGTAGGAGCCATCGGGCCTCGACCACACCTCCCCTGTGGGCAGCACCACAAAGTGGTGGTCCCCCACCTCGATGGTGGAGTTGTAGCGGCTCTCCTCGTTAGACTCGACGCGTTTGAGCCACTGAATGACGGGCTTGACGTCGCTCCGCACTTTGCACTGGAAGGACGTGGTGCCGCCGTAGTCCACCGTCGTGTTGAGCGGGTGGGTCCCTGTCAGAACTGGTTTGGAATTCGTCCTCTCTGCACAGATATTAACATAAAACAGGCATCTTTTGAGACAACAACACCACTACGAATAAAAGTTTGTAGTTATCCGTCCTGGCCCAAGGCTGACAGAGAAGCAGGCATACCACATGTAACACAAGAAGTATGTGTGATTAGTTTCCTCTCTCTCTCTTTGCTCCTGGTTGTACAGCAGCACACTTTTCTCATGGGAAGGGGGTAGTGGGGACCTGGCAGACAGCTGGGCTTTAATCAGCTCCAGATTGGGTGAATGGTCTCTGAGCTGAACGGCTCCCCCCGTGCAAACACCAGGGCACAAGCCCTCACTTTCAGGCTTGCTTCCTCAATGTGCTTTTCATGTACATGATTACTGAAGCACATTCATCCAACAGTGAGACTGGCTGATCACAATCAGACTTGAGGGCAGATCAGAGGGAAGATTTTTCCACTGTTACAGTCAGAGTCAGACCAATTAAATGCGATCTGACTCTCTTTGTTTCCTGCAGCTATGTGTATTACACTGCTAATATGACCTAAACAAACAGCCGTAATGACCTGATTTCATTCTCCTGACCTCATCTGTAAGTACTAATACATCCAGGTGTTTGGCACGACTCTGTGGGGTACTCACGAATGACTTCGACTTTGTATGTGGCGTTGATCTCCCCTGCTCGGTTGGACACCCTGCAGGTGTATCTGCCGCTGTGTTCTGGCATCACGTTCTTCAGACTCAGAGTCCACCGCTTCTTACGGCCCTCACCGACCTCCTGCTCCGTTAGAGGCCTGTCGTCCTTCAGCCACACGATGTCTGGACGGGGGCTTCCGCTGGCTGCACACTTGAGACGAACTGTGCTGCCTACAGGGCAAGCGATCACCCTCTTCCTCATCTTCTCAGGTTGCGAGAAGCGAGGACGAACTTCAGGAGGAAGAAGAGGAGAAATGCATTAATTTTATTCTTTAATACAAACAAAACTGATAGTTTAGTTTTACTTTTCAGGCTATTTTATGTGAGTACACAAATAAATTAGCATTACATTAAACAGTATTAATCATTATTAAGCTTGTTTAAAATTGGCCCTAAAAAAATAAAGCTGAATTTAAAAGGTAAACATTTCACAGCATGCTGAAAGTAAGCATTTGGACTTGTTTGTCACAACATCACCGGCTTACCAAGTTTTTCGCTGTCTGGCTCAGATTCTGGTCCATTAACTGGTCCAGCTTTGTCCGAACTCGAGTCATCTGTCAACACAAAATAGCAAAAATTACACAACGTGCAGCCAAATGCAAAAGGACAACTATAATTAGTGTAAATATGGAAGAATAGTAGCATGAAATGCCTCTTAATGATTTCTTGCAGCGTTTTTGTTCATAGTCTGACCCTAAACTGGTCCAGAGTCTATCCATAGGTTCCTCTGCATGTTCGGGTCACGCTCTGCAGCATTTGGAAGTAATACAATCGTTTTTTTATAAGCATGGTTCCAGGAGACAGCTGTGGAGTTTATGTCACTGGCTGACATCATGCAGCCCAGCTAAGACTGGGCTTAGAGAAAATATAATGAGTGAAACCTAATCAAGATTTTGTGAAGCACACTGACTTTTCGAGTTAAGCGGTGACGAATTAGCAGAGCAGATCAGATTCCTAAACAAAGTCTGCCAATCTCTGCAAAGACACCAAGCTGATGATGACAGAGAAGAGATTCAGCTACAATGACTTTTATAATACATCAGATTTCATCTTCAGCAACTCTAATTAGGGCAATTGTACATTTTAAAGCAACAGGAAATGTGTGGTGTTTAAACAAAACAATTATCTAAGTATACATTTTCATATGAATCAAACAATTCCTCCTGTAGTTACGAGCATGCTTAAAAAAACCCTACCAGGTCATTTCCGTGACTCATTTTGATTTCTGGTCTTAAAGCCTTGTGTTGGATTATTTAGATGTCGTTTGGCACACTCGAGTCGATTCCCTCTCAAGGTTTGATTGGGCCAGGTAAAGAGACCAGATGTGACTTCTAACCCCCTGGTTCTGCCTCCCTCTGAGAACCCCTGAAACCGTCAAAGCTCTCTTGGGTTCTCTGGGTACAAACCCTTCTTTGTTTGTCCCCTGCAGCACTGAGCCCAGCCATGATGTCATGGCTATTTGAAGGTCTTTAACTGGCCAACTATAATAATCCATTCCTTTAAAAAACAGCCTTCACTGGAAGAAATATTTCTCTGTTGCTCACTTGGGCTCTCCACATTCCTGCCGGTTCCTGAACCTCCCAATCCAAACAGATCGTGGTCCCGCACTGCCGGGGTTTTCTTTCTGTTTTTTTTTTTTCTTGAATTTATTTCCTCTCTGCTTTTTGGCAATTCTAGTGAACAATGGCACCTTTTATACATCTGAGCTGTCAAAGCTATTCCTTACTATTGTTCTTACAAAATGTGGGCTCACCTAACTTTAGAAGAGTCTTAAAGTTGCAACATGATTGTTTTTTTTTTTAGAAAAAACAATTAGTAAATAAGAAGCAATTAAGAGGTTTGCAATAGTATCAACTAATAACAGAGAAATACTGATCAAACAACACATTTCTAAACACAGAACTGATGATTAGTGTCTGAAAATATCAAGTTTGTTCATATAACTTATTTATACAACTTGAATCCATTCATGATCTCCTTACAGTGTTTGTGGTCTAACACCATCCCCTCCCACTTCATTCACAAGTCCAGCCACAGGAAGCAGGTCACTACATACATGCTTTCTGTTGGCCTCCTGTGCCAGCCGAATCACAGGAAAAGGCCTGAGGATTCAGGGTCGCAATGAGCTCCAGATGTTGTTGGGGACATCATGATGTCCAGGGGAAATGGCTGTGCATCATCTCCAAACAGCTACCGCATGTGGTCAGCCAGACACAGTGTAGTTTATCTGATAGTTGGCCTGACAACGTCTCTAGAGACGAGTAAAAAAGAGGAAAAATGCACTTCGAAGGCCAGCGTCCTCTTGTAGAATTAATGAGCGCTGCCAGCCCCGTGTTAGCCCTGTAACATGTTATCAGTGCGGACATAAATCCAGTCCCATAAATGTTAATATGACAATCCCATAATGCAAATCTGAAACCTGCTGCTGCTTGAGCAGACGGAGGGAGACTGTTGTATGTATCGGCTTCCCATGTAAGAAGTGCTGGGGGTGGGGGGGGTGATGAGGCCAGTTGTCAGGACACCACCCCAAACAGGGCCCAAACAGCCAGCTGGAGGGATTGAAGAGGCGCCATGTTGCACTGGCGGACCAGATTCTTTGGATAGCTCTGGGGAGGACAGGCTGTCTGCTGGCAGATGGGAAGAGGAATATCTCTCCAGCCATAGTGCCCCCCCTCCTCTTTACATTACTCTCTAACTTCTAACCTAACTCCTCTCTGTCTCATTTAAAAAGGTAAAGTCACCACGTCATCACGTTGAGCCGACCCCCTCAGAACTGTAGCTGTGACTGTAGTTTTTCTCCTTGTGATCCAGTAAAAATAACAGATTGAGATGATGGATACACGCTGAGCTGTCCTGGGATCCTGCTACCCCTCACTTACAGGATTTCTAATAAATAAACCATTTTCTCTGATCTTTTCCAGAAACATACTGGCAGTCACAGCAGGTTAAACGCATGCAGCAAAATTAATTAGCTGATGTAACGTTAATGGAAAGTTTTACTCATGATAATTACTGACTGACTTCCATCCTGGCAGTATTTTGACAATGAGGCCCCCCTAATCTGAAAGAAATGCACCCCTGTTGGAACAATTACCAAAAACAACAAACACTCTGATGATGGTCTGCCAGCACCTAATGGGATGACGGACAAGAGAGCAGAAACACAGGAGTGTGTGTTCTTGTGACATGCAGAATGATCACCGACAAGTCAGTGTGCTCAACACCAGATCAGGATTAAAAGCCGGGCCAGACCGTAGCTCCATAAAGGGCAAAAACATCTCCTGATAAAAATCTCAAGGAACCTATGATTAAATGTTCGATGGTGTTCTTTCCAAACAAAATCACAGAGTGGGAGCGGAGCCATGCACACAGTCAAAATTAACTGATCTCACCATCTTCATCACAGCAGTTTAATCTGTTTTTGTTCTACACTCTCACCAAGTCGCACTGAAACTACAATGTTTTCCTTATATTTTCAAGAAAAAGCTTCAGATCTACCTAAAAGTGTGAATATATTCTTTTTTAAAATAAATCATTTCTTAATCTGTCATGAAACTGAGCTTGGTGGGTTGGTTTCTTTAATCTTGCAGACATTTGAAAACTGGACAGACAGAATTTTAAAACGCTCCACCCCAAAAGCTCAGATCACCATTGAAGTGCAACGCAGACACATTTAGAGCCACGTCTGATTTTGATACCACACAGTGCAACTCTGCATTACAGAAGGATCTTCAACCTTTAATTTGAACACAATCAGCCGACACCCTGCCTTTGAACTGTCGAGCAACTTTATATAGAGAGAGACTCTAAAATAAACCTCGGTTTCCTCATTCATAAGCGTGCAACAAGTGCTGTTCTCTGTGTTTTCCGCCTCTGCCTGATTATGGCTCTTCTTTTGAAGCATAGCTGTCACAAGACCAGGCCATAACTCCTCCTGTGAGATACAGCACAGACTCTGGCCCAAATTAGGCATCTTAGAGTAATTAGACTAAACACAGCCTTCACGCTCTGCTCCGCTCATTCATCATGCCTAGCCCCAGCACAGAGGAAATGCACTGTATGCACACGCACAAAGGAATTACACACTTGGTCAGGCTGTCCTTAATCCTGCAGGGCCTGTGCGAGAGTCTGTGGTAAACCGGCACTTTTACACTGAATGTGTTTCTGATTGTGGCGCTGCAGACCTTCTGCTTCCACTGAGTGTAGCCTCGGGAAAAGGAAGAGCTAGAGATCCAATTGAGTCACAGAGGATGAAGTAGAATGAAACAATATCCTGGGATGCTGTTGACTTTGGGTAGAGAGAGATAGAAAATGTAACAAACACAAAAGATGAGAGGATCAGCCACTAAACCTCCATAAATCTCAGTGATGCTGTCTTTAACAAGAGCCGTGGTGGGACTCTCGATTTGCAAGCAGCAGATGACCTTAAAATTAGAGATAAAATCATCTCACTTCAGGAACCTGCAGAGGAGCAAGTTAAGCAATCTAAACTCAATCTGAACTCACCGATAACAATGAGAGTATAGTTGACGTTAACACTTCCAAATCCGTTAGTTGCTTGGCAGTTGTAGGTCCCCGTGTCGTCCGCCTCCACCTCTTTGATTTTCAGGCCCAGGCGGAGGACACGGAAGCGAATCCAGCCGTTGTGGATGGTGCGTCCGTCTTTGGTCCACCTGGTCAGCGGCGGGGGGTCTCCTTCCACTGGACATGGCAGCTTGATGGCACTACCCAAACGGGCTGTCTGTCTGTGAGAAACTTTCTCAGAAACCCGTGGAGGTCCTGTCAACACAAAAACATGAGTGTTCAACTGAAGATACTTATAAAAAACGTCTTGTATCATAAACTGACAAAAACACCTCAAATAGATGGTAAAAACGACATGTTAAGTTTTGTTCAACAGAAAATGTTGATCATTTTCAGGCTAAAAATTATTTTAGAAAAAAGCAATTATTTATAGTTTTGTTTGTGTTGGGCTGGAAAGGATCTTTTAAAATAATCTAGGCAAGATATTTCTAATTCGGGAAGCTTTAGGTCTTAAAAAAAATAACAATCTGAAAACTTTTTAGTCTATCTCTTCTGAAGTTTGACCAAAACATGAGTTTTTTCTCTTTTATTTTGAAAGCACCATTAACTTATTAACAATAGTGTTTAAATAAACAAATTTCTTCTTTTTTTCATTTCCTCAGGTTGAAAGAAAATGCTCACATCTATAAAAAGGTAACAAACTGAAAACTGAGGAAAAAAAGATGTCAAAGCAGGTTAAAATAAAAATTAAAATAGATTTTTTAAGTTCCTGCAGCTCTACTGGAGGGATGAACTTTTATATAAGGTATCATCTCATGTGATGCGTTTATGTTGACTTGGTGAAATGAATGACAAAATCCTGCTTTCAGGTTGTTATAAGTCACGTTGAGATCTCCGTGCATAGTGGCCCTTCACACTAAGCAAGAAGGTTTACATCCTGGAGGAAACCAGAAGGAAGGTGTGTGTGACAATAGAAAACTTTGATCATATTTAAAATATTTTTTGTCCTGATAATCATCTTTCAGTCTGTTTGAGTTGAAGCTCCTCATTCAAGTATCAATTTAAACCCCATGATCTGAGAGACAGATGCAAAGATACAAACATTTATGTTTTTGCTTTACTTGGTAATAACAGACAGTGCAGATA
Organism: Callopanchax toddi; assembly: GCA_006937965.1. NCBI lineage: Eukaryota > Metazoa > Chordata > Actinopteri > Cyprinodontiformes > Nothobranchiidae > Callopanchax > Callopanchax toddi. Next base: position 1,872,555 of record SSNR01000028.1, on the reverse strand, counting down.
CCACAAATCTATCAAAAACAACATTTCTGAATCTTCATTTTCCAGCTCTGAAACGGTGGTCAGAAATGAGATCGAGACAATTTGTCACATTTACCGATTACCCAGAAGTCTTGCAGCCAGATTGTAATAATTGGGCGAGTCCTGTCGTTCACTGCGTGCACAGAGAGGGTAAATTTTTCTGGCTCTGGGCTTTGCGTAGCGTGCAAAGAGATCAAAGCAATGAGGAGGAGAGGGGTGTGGGTCGCAGTGAGACGGACAACGGTCTGTTCTCCCTGTTCTTAATTGGCTCAGGTCCGCTCCCTCAGATCCGGTGAAGTGGAGCGGGCCGAAACACCCTGTGATGGTGTTAGGGGACCTGCACCAGCGCTCGCGCAACACCAAGCCTTCAACAACCCCCACCACCACCACTACCAAAAACCAAACAAAACCTTGAATTACTGAGTGGACCAGACATAGAGGAGAAACAGGAGCTGGAGGGAGAGAAAAGGGGGGGAGGAAATTCAACCAGACCCTATAGCGGCATCTGCCCACAGAAAGTACACAGAGCCCAGTCTGTGCTTCAGAACAAATGGCCAGTCTGGTAGCAGAAAAAACAATGGTGAGGGTAAGTACACATGGCCTCTCCCAACATATACACAAAAACACACATGCTTGAACACACACAGTCACATTCCTTTGTTGCATTTCACGCATACGGTAAACAAGATGGTCATTATCCTGATGGGGCTGCAGTGAAGGAGCTGACACAGGTAACTCCATCTGGCTGTTTCATCCATCTCACCGGCAACAGATATATCTCAGCTGCAGATACATCTGGAGAGCCGTACTCGTGGCCTCTTGTGCTTAAGAACGTCGACTCGCTCACACACAACCCAAAAAATCTAAATCCTGCTGGACCATAAAACTCAAGAGGGAAAAAGTGATTTACGTGATAATAAAACCAATGAATCTCTCAATCTCTCATTTCTTCTAGTTTCTATGTCTTTCTTAGTCATGCATAAACACACACACACACAAGAGGAGAGTTTTTATCTTCATTTTGGATGGCCTATCCTGGTCCACAGCGTGCACAGGAAATTGGAAGTGTCATTGTTTATGTCTGTGGAGAAAACGCAACCACAGTCTTTTTGGCTGTTGTACGCTGGCCCATATCTCGCTTCACTAATACCACAGAGTCAGAACAGAGGCGCTCAGTGTTTCTCCTCTGCAGGATCTGTTTTAGGACCGAAGCAGGTCTCAGCATTGGCATGGTGCTCCAGGACCTCATACAAACTGAGTTCATCCTAAAGGACCAAACTTCCTTGTGAAAACATAAATACATTTCTTGAACAAACAGGCTTCAGATATCTCCTCTGACTTATGGGCCTGCAAACCACTCAACCGTGTGTTTCCTCTGGATTACCAGAGAGGACTGGCTTACAAAAACAAGGTCTGATTTATGTCAAAAGTTTAGCTGAAGCAAACTGTCAAAACACTTTGACCCCTGCTTGGACATTTCTTCGTTTAAAGCTGGAGACAAATTTCTTGAGGGATCAGATGTACACCCCTGGGACAAGTAAAAAGAGGCAAGAAAACTCCTGAATATTTTTTGTTCCATTTACAAAAATATACAAGAGTGCACTGAAAGCATTTCTGTGATACTGTTTGTAAAGCTTTAACAGCAAATGCTCACAGCAACTTCAAAGAGGCGGACATCTTTGATTCCTTTTCAACTAATTTGCAACTTTTTGAAAAAAAGTTCTTCGCTCAGTTGCTGAAAGTAAGACGATATAATCAATACTCCTCTTGTGCTCACTGGATATCCTGCAGAAGCAAGCAGTATGACCTCATTACCTTTTCACAAACACAGCAAATATTGTTAAAATGACCAACTATAAAGTCCTAATTGCAAATCTTTGGAGGCATTGGCTTGAGGGTTTTGGTCATTTTAAACAATTCCACTCCTATTGTGGTTTAAAAGACTGAAAAAACTGGAAAGCTGTTTTCATTCATTAGAATGGCAGTTTGTTTTGTTTAATCCAAGCATGAAGCCAAATGAGATGCATGTTCCTGAATACCTTATTTATCAGAAATGAAAGTAATAAATAAATACTATTAGGACAACTCTGATACAAGTCTGTTGAATGGCTCACAGCTTCTAAGCTGTTTTGGTTTAATAAACTTAAAAAAAATGGCTCCAAGCTTAAAGAATGTGCAACAAATGAGTTCCTCCCTCAGTTTCTGCTCCTAAAAAGCTTTTGAAGTCTCTTCTGAAAAACAAGGCATATAGAAGAGCTGAAATCAAGGACAAATGGCTGAGTATCTTAATAAGTATTTGTTATGTGTGCATGACCGCCATCCTTTCTACAGCAGGGACTCCTCCGCTCCTCCTCCTCCTCCCCCTGCCACTCAAGGACAGGTTCTTTTAACCTTGGACTTGAAAGCTTTGAAAGCAGAAAGAGAATTTCTGTAAAACAAATCCAGTTGTAAGAGTGGATTACTGAAAGTGAATAAACAAATCAAGATGGATAAAATCCAACTGTGTGTTGGAGCTCCGTTGTTAGATGGAACTCTGGTCAACTCATGACAAACTGCTGAGCATTTTTGAGCCAAATTGTTAGAATTGTTAGTGGCTCTGTAAATGCAGAATGATACACATGACCATATGGGTTTTCCCATATTGCACCACTGTTAAAACGGTCCTTCTTACAGCCAAGCTCCATGTGTGAAAGGAATCTTTCATAGTGCAGGAAGAGGAGGAGGAGGCCTGGCGACTCACAGAATTAGCTCTGTTTTTCTTTGCTCAATTTGGTGATGGATTATTTTAAGAGAAAGGGGTGCATTCAATAAGAAGCATTCTTTTGATTCAGTCTAAATATAACCTTAATGAGCATCATGCCGGTAACCGTGGATAGATATATGTTAGGAAACATTAAAAAGCTGGAAGACCGTAAAAGATGAATGATGCTCAGATGTGCTGGCATTGCTCACCTTTATTTATTTTTTCTTTTAAAAAACACCTGTGGATTTGTAATGATGTGTGCATGTGTTTTTTTCATCTATACAAAGGTCTTTGGTGTTTCTAGTCACTGCAAACACCTCAATAAAGAGCTGACTAGGCTGCTGACAGCCGTTCAAATACAGAACACCTGGATCTTAACCATCACAATGAGAACAACTGGAGAAAGCATGCACCACTCTCTGCCCACTGCAGGATATAGTTCTTCAAACATCTTTTTTTTAACTGTGAGGACTTCTAATGCATCTAAAGGCTTCTGCACAATGCCAGAGCAAAGTGATTTATTACCCAGACAAACAGTCATGTGTCCTAAATATGCAGCATTTACAAAAAGGACAAGAGGCTTCCTCCTACTCAACAGCACTGTGTTAGCTCAGTGGACCATACAAGAGCAAACAGAATATGAGAGAGAGAGAGAGAGAGAGAGAGAAGTTTAATGGAACCACAGCTTCCAGGGCAATTTTTTATGATGCATTTCTGAAAATTCAAGAACACCACAGAAAAAAACACAAACACACAGTAAGTAGAGTTCAAGGAGCCTGAGAGAGAGAGGGGGGGGGAGGCCCCAAAAATACATGAAAGCTAGAAACCAAACTCCAAGCTGACGACTTCACTTGAGACTGGAGGGGCTGGGTGAAAGTGAAAGGTGAGGCAGACACGGCAGCTCGGGGAGTGTGTGAAAGGCCGGGGCTTCTGTTTAGAGGCTGCTTCTGCTGCTTCAGTTTGGCTATACATTTCACAAGCAGAGATAAAAATCTGCATAAAACAGCAAGACGACAGAGGAAAGCCACCTTGGCAGTTCTAGAAAGAGGAGGGGGGATATGCAGAGTGGCAGGAGAGGCTGTTCTGACAGCAGCGGGGCAGCAGAGAGTGAAGAATGCCGTCTTTTCTTACCCCTCCAGACGTCCTGCCCAGCAGCTTCACCCTGTGTGGTAATCAATACGTGTCATTCTCCCCTCTCAGCTTTCCAATCAATAGATAAGAGTGGGCTAAAACCAGTCGGGACAATGGCTCTTTCTTTGGCACCATCAGATGTGGACTGAATAGCGACTGCTTTGGTGGTGGGAATGATACAGGAGGAGCTATTAGGTGACACGAGGGACGAGAGAAACAGCAAGGGGGGTAGTGGAAGAAAAAGGAATGGGAATAAGATGATCCAGTCAGATCTACCTGATTAAAGAAGAACCACTGGAATAACTTCACTGCCTGTTTGAAGTGAAATCTGCGTCCGCTCTCGGTGGACTCCTGCCGACTTCTCGTCAAGAGAGCAGGAAAGAAAGAGGGAGAGAAATAGCTCCAGCGTCATAAAGCTCCTGGAAACATCTCCATCACGCGGCCAGCCCTTAACAGGCCCTACTGTGGAGTCTTTGAACTCTAAGCTGCTATATTTCATTAAGACTGACTGCTTTCTATTGGCCCCAGCTGCCTCTGCAGGAGAAAAGAGCATAAATGTGACTGGAGAACCCTTCTCCAAACTGTCCTCTGAACATACAGTGAAATTAAGATCCAGGATCCAAATTAAACAAATCATATTGCATCTATCAGTTAATTTCTGCAACCTAAACAGAGGTTGTGCCCTTTCCCCGAAGCAAAATCACTGCTACCATCATATAGATGTTTGTCTATAATTTTTAAGCCATTGTTTTCTAGCTAAATTGTAAAGGATTAAGGTTTAAAATGCCTTTTAGATCACCTTTTTGGAGTAATGCTGTGTTAAATTGGAAGTTTTCCAGTGTGCAACCATTTGTCATTAAAAGGTATAATATTCTGCGATGAAAAGGCTTATTGTCCACCTCCTTTCATGCCAGACTTTTAAACCAAGATTGCCTTAATGTTGAGATATGTTGAAGTAATAACAATGGAGCTTTAGTTAAATCTACAAAATAACATTATGCAATATCACAAGGTCTCAAGTGATCCATTATTACTCTGAGTCTGGTTGTAGAGGACTCTCAGCTACTACCGGATAATATTTTATATCAATACAGTGATCCCTCGTTTATCACGGGAGTTATGTTCTAAAAATAACCCGCATTAGGTGAAATCCGTGATGTAGCAGTTTTATATTTTTACAATTATTCCAGATGTTTTAAGGCTGTAAAACCCCTCACTACACACTTTTCTGAGACAGGCATTAACATTTTCACACCTTTCTCTCTTGTTTAAACACTACTGGACGATCAGAATAAACAATTTAATTGATGTATTGATGCGTCTGACATAGGGCTGCTCAATTAATCAAGTTTTAATCGTGATTATGATCTGGGTTTTACACGATCATTAAAACTGACTGAGTCGATTATTAGCTCCTCCCTAACGGTTTACTCTCGTGCTGTTCTGAGTGGCAAATCAAGCGCACCTTTTACAGCATGCAGCTCTCACTTTTCCAACAGCTGTCCAACAATCCGCTCCGGTCAGTACAGCGCGAACAGGGGGACGACCAGGTTCGGCACGGACGGAGCCGGCACTGCGTCCGAGCCGAACCGCTGTAGCTCCTTTCCTCCGGAGTTCGTTGTGAGTTCATCTCGTTCATCTGTAAAGATGCTGCAGCGGTTCGGGTGTGGACACAAAGCCTTTTCCATCTGTGACGCAAAATTTCTGGGAAACCAGAAACAAGACAAATGTGAAGAATTGATAAAGTTGGAGGTCTGCTGGAACCGGTTCTAAATTCCAATCCCTGAGATAGAGCATAGAGAAAAAACCCTTTCAATGTTCTGGTCACAGTGGGTTAATATGGGTAGTTAATGCTTGGTAACTAAAAGACAAACATGGTCACCCTGATATCAACCACTGGTTTGTGTTCTACTGTTTTTATGACTTGAGTTTATCATTAACCCACAGCTTATTTTGTTACTTTGGAGCAAAAACATGAATTCAGCTCAGAAAAAGATTCTTTAAAAATAAACAAATAAAGTCCTTGAATATGCATCTCTTCAGGCCACCAGATAATTCACGTTGTTGAGATTTCAGAATACACTGTACCCAATGATGTTTCTTTCTTTTTGTAAAGTGTATTTTATTATAGAGGTCTAAGGAGATTAACCTCATTTATAAAGTTAAATGGCTATTCAGGAACTGTGCAGCTCTTGAACTATTTGTTCTGCTTTGAATGCCTCTGATTGCTCAAAATTTACCGTACTTTCTCTAATGACCAAACACAAGTACCGCTACTTTTACTTGGGAGTCATTTGCAGAATTACCTAAATCTTCGGCAGCAGGCCTCAGTAAATGAATTCAAAGTAGCTCTAATTGATTTTAGAAGCTGATACTACTTGAACTGATCCATTTTACCCGACTCACCTATGACATCAATGACTGAGGAGTAATTTCCATACTATTGTAGGGGTTCTGAAGGGGTCACATGGATCATTTAGAGGCCAGATGCAGCATTCATTCTAGGAGGAATGAGTTTTCTCCTGTAGCGTCAGAGAGTCTGGTCAGCTTGACATTAAAACAAGTAATCTGAACATGCTTATCAATACCGTTGATGCAGGACACACTGTAATCTTTTCTGGGTTGATTTTATATAAATATGGGCTGTCAGCATAGTTTTAACCTTGACTGAGAATTTGCATTAAAAGCTGCCAAATACTTTGACATTGACATATTTTTTATGAACTTTGAACGCTATATCTCATGAAAATATTTAAATTTTATGATAATATATGTTTTGGTATTACATGGTGCACTTTAAATCTGCCTTCAGTAAATATTACTGATGCATGTTTTAAGGAGAGATCACTTGTATCACTTGTTGGTCATTTTATTCTTACCTATCAATACTTTTTGTCACTTTTGTCATTTAAAAAGAAATGCCATAAATTATCTCAAGGTTTACAGCTTTGTACTGCACACTGTACTGTCCCTGTAAATACCCACAAGCCCTTTAAAAGTGTGTTAATCCGCAAGTGAAAATAGTTCTTGACAAAAACAACAACAAGTTTGAACTTTATTTACTGGCACAGCAATAAAAAGCTGTTTTGTAAAACCTTCTTGGCTATTTTAGGGGATTAAATTAAAAAATTTTTTTACATATTTATACAAAAAACCTTATTGCTGACCACATCTGATCATGATTTAAACCTTGATTTGAAGTGTTTTTTTTAATGAGCAAAGTAAACATCTTTTAAAATCCTTCTTCTGACGTTTTAACCCCCCCCCCCCCCCCCCCCCCCCCCCCCAGTAACATTCTAGGGTTAAAACTATAAATGTTCAAGTATTTTTAAGGATTCATTAATGGGTTTGGCATTGAGGAACCAGCAGCATCAACACACTGTTTGTAGACTTTCCTGGCACTTAAAAAACACACTATCACGTCCACGAAATCCTTTGAAGTGTTTATCACCTTCTGGTATGCGATAATTTTAAGAATGAAAGAAAACCAATGGAGCTTAAGAAAAAAGTGCAACTTTACATTTTTTCCTCAATAAAAAGAAAGAACTGAAAAACGAAATATCTTTTTCTACTGTTTTTCTTAAATCAACACTGAGAATATGACAATTTTAGATTAAAAGACGAATATTTCCTGCTAAATAAATTGAGAATAAAGAGTTTTTATGCAAATGTGAGTCAGTAATACACTTGCTGTATCATAAAGAGCGCACAGCGAGTGGCACTCCAGTCGATTTATCTCACTCCATTAAGCAAAGGCCTGGTGCACACAGGGGCTGAGTGTGTGCTTAGGACCACTTATCAGGAAAGAGGCAGTGGGAGGAAGGCTGTGAAGAAAGAGAAAAGCTAAACAGAGGCAGCAGAAGGGTGAGGAATAAAAGCAGGCCAAGGAGAGAGAAGCAGGTTAAAGAGCAGAGGCTAAGATGGCAGAGAGGCCTCCTGTAACACACAGCTCTTACAAGGAGGAGGGCTGAAACAGGGAGCGAGGGGGGATTAGGTGGGCCCAGGCGGCAGAAAGCAGGAATCCCAACAATCTCACACCCCACTCCTTGGCCCGGGCTCAGCCTCAGCCACATGACACACTCAAACAGACCTTCCCCTCTGTCTCTCCATTACGAAGCAGGGCACGAAGGAGCACCTGTTTGTTACAGTCTGATTGATAAGTTTAGAGGATGGAGGTGGGCGAGGGAACGATTTAGCTGCTCTGAACAACAAGGGTTTTTGATGCTTCACACACAAACAGATACAGACAAAATGCTCATTAATCTTCATGCTGTAACAGTCAACAAAACATTTAACCCGATTTAATTCTTTCTTAACATCGTCACGTGACAATCTATTAATATTCAAGATAAATTTATGCAAAAGTTTTAAATAAAACACTAATTTCTTTATACATTACTTTCAATGAGCCAAATTGTATTCTGATATTTGAAAGTGTTCTTAATAAATTCTTAACTTTTTAAAAACATACTTTTAACTTTGTATTCATTTTTTTGTCAAGTCATTGTACCTGACCATGATGAGATATTGTGAATAAAATGTAGGAAATTAGAGAAGTAAGTGAATGACAAAAGCAGTTGTTTCAGACCTTAAAACTATCTATTGCAGATGAAATGTCACATATTAAAGACCTGAGAGATCCTCTTTCAGTTGATCCTCCTGTCAGCAAATAACTCCTTCAGAATCACCTTATTAATGCTAGGATATCATTTTCTGTGTTGTTTTATAGATTACGCTAATGAAATGATAACTAATTGTTCCTTTGTGACAGCCCTGCTGGTAACAAAGTGCCAAAAACCCTACTTAGAACTGGTTCTTTGCAAAGTTGTATGTTATATGTCGACACAGCATTGGTTCATCCCTTTAGCCTTTTCATGCCTGAGTGATTCACGGGTCAGAGATAAGTGGTTTAGCAAACAAAATATTTCCTTTGGAACTTAAAATAGATGAAAAAGAAGAAAGAAAAACTCTGAAGGAATTTAGAAGTACTCAACACTTTTGCACAATATGGAAGACAAATAAGTAAATGTATAATTTGCGCATTATTCTGACTTATTTTTGTTTTGTTGTGCATTATTCTAGTTAAATTCCAGATGCATTAATTCATCTCATTATTATGGGACTCAAGGTCATTGCTTCGTTTCAAATCTCCAATAAGTCTGAGGAGCGCTGTTTCAGAGCGCACATAGAAAACAGACCGAATCCACCACCTCCTCATAACAAAACTGGAGTTTTTGTTGTTCTCCAGCCTCTATCTGTCAACAGCGAGATGCATCCTGCCACTCCCAGCATGCCTTCTCCTCCTGTTTCCTTTATCAACTTTTGCTGCATTCCATAGTTGGAAGAAAAAGTGTCCAACCTGCATCTGGTTCATTGTGCACAGTGAGTGAATGACTGTGGCTGTAAACAAGGAAGTTTTGAGCCAGACATGCTGTCACTGGCTTGTGTGTGTGTGTGTGTGTGTGTGTGTGTGTGTGTGTGTGTGTGTGTGTGTGTGTGTGTGTGTGTGTGTGTGTGTGCGTGTGTGTGTGTGTGTGTGTGTGTGTGTGTGTGTGTGTGTGGGTGTGTGTGTGTGTGTGTGTGTGTGTGTGTGTGTGTGTGTGTGTGTGTGTGTGTGCGTGCGTGCGTGCGTGCGTGCGTGCATGCACGCATGTGTGTGTGTGATGCTGGTGAGCTTTTCCATCTCCAGGAACCTTACACCAGTCTGAAGATGAAACCATGGCTCTAGGAAGAGTTTTACACCAGCATCTTTGTCAACAAGATCTTTTCAGGAGGTGCACACTGGCTGACTGAGGCAGGAGTATTAGAGCAGAATAAAACAACTCAGACAGAAACAGGAAGGAGAGAGAGAGGCTAGAGGAAAACAGAAAGGCCGGTGAGACAGAGACGAGACAGAGAGGGCAGAAAGGGGGGGGAGAGGCAAGGCGAGACAGTCGAAGGGGGAGGAGGAACTGGCAAAGCTCTTACTGACAGCAATGGGGCCTCTTAACAATCCAGGAATATTGTCTGAAATCAATCTGTCATCGTGGAGCTGTTGAGCCTGTCATTACGATGTGCTACTCGCCCTTTCACAGTGACAATTTGTTCAGTGCTTTCCCAGTCCACCTTACTGCTGCGCTGTACAAAGGTCACGGCCCTCCATCCATCTCTGTCTCTCTGACCATCTCTTTGTTAAACTGCACGCAGAGCTGTACGGCCCTTTCATCGAAGCAACAACCAGATGATGACCCAAACAGAAGTGCTGCTGGAGGGATTCCTGTTACATCATTGGATTATATACTTCAAATTATTGGAAAAAAAATGCACATCCTACTGAGGGTTTTCTCTTTCTTTCCAGCTACAGTAAGGTACAAACATAAGAGTGGAAGATTTTTGTTTCAATTTTATGGCAATTTATCCAGTTTACTTTCAACCAGTCACTGGTATATTACTGGTAAATACAGGGTGATTCTTCATCTCAGACCAGTCTGCTAAATGCCTGTTTGGATATCTCAGTATGGACAAATTAATTATCAGTAATTTTATAGTTATGATAAATGCATACAAGACCAATTATAAACTGTGCAAAAGAAAGTCAATCAAGAATGGAACAGTGTGTCAGATCCAAATTCCCAACTGATTCAAAGTCCTGTCTCCGTGCACAAGGAAATCTAATCAGTTTCAATGCATAGTGCAGAATTCAAGTCTGGGATAGTAATAACTAATATAAATATGATTTTGCTCCTGAAATTATTTTTCCTATCGTACCACTCTTTATTTCAAACTGGAGACGTATGTTTCCATTCATTACAGAAGCGACGCCAATGTGTCCTCTAAACTAAAAAAAGGGGGATCTCTCAGCCTCTGTCTCTAATGTTGAGAGACACGGCGTCTGATGGAAGCAAATTCCACAACCTGCAACAGAAACTCTTAATTTGACATTCTATGACAAGAAGTCACCCACAACAGACTTCCTAAACAGACTTCCTAAGGCCTCAATCAATGGGGACTTCCCAAAGTCGCTATAAAGAATCCTTAATGAAAAAGAAAACGGATGTGAAAAAGCCACAAAGCCATGTGAGGTCTTAGAGAAACTCATCGGAGGTGAAGTGAAAGAGTGTGTGTGTGTGAAACTGAAAAGAGATTATGGAGTGTGTGTGTGTGTGTGTGTGTGTGTGTGTGTGTGTGTGTGTGTGTGTGTGTGTGTGTGTGTGTGTGTGTGTGTTAGAGGACTCATTCAGAACTCGTTATCCCTTGGCTCAGCTTTCTTCAAGCCCAGCCAGCCGTCCTCACGTTGCCACCACGGTAACTTTCAATCAACCTTTTAACTGCAAAACAAGAGGGTTGGCTGGGGTGTGTGTGTCTGAGTGTATGGGTGTGTGTGTGTGTGTGTGTGCAGGAGGTTAACAGAAAAACAAAAGAGCGAAAGCTTTCATAATTCTCTGGAAGTGAGGCGCCGATGTCTGGTAATACTCCATGCCTGTCTGAATCCTAAACAGAAGGGAAACAATGAGAGTCTTGATGGCGAAGAGAAAAAACAAAGACAGAAACCTCATCCTCAACTGATATGCAGCGAGAGCATCCAGGCTGCCTGATATGGAATTCTGATAAATCAGCATGAAACTTCAACAGCAGGATTCCTGCAGGCTGTGGCAAGTATCACATCCAGAAGGAAAGGACACAGGAAAAACTCTGCAGCTTAAACCGAGATTTTATTTCACAATGCCACATCTAAAACAAGTCCCGACCTGCTCAACACTGATGGTCACCAGCTCATAAACAGCCCACAGGTTAAGACATTTTTGGTTTTTGTGGGATTACTTTGTTATAATCTCAAAAACATTAGCTTAATATTGAAAGCAAAAGAAAAAAGGATAGTTTTGTTTTTTAAGGATCACTTTTTTTGTTGCTTGAGTTTAATCAGAAGAGCTGGATCTGTGCTGAAAGTAGAGAGGTTTGAGGACCGATACCTGATCACGAGTTATGATGATCATGTTTGTCAGATTCCAGATAACATTTTAATGCATCTCTATCTGAGAGTTGTAAGACCGGTCTCTATCGGCCACGTCTCTAAACACGTCAGATATGATGACATTCCAGTCTTCCTGTTATCAGGAGGAAAGGTAAATACGAGTTGATAAGGTATCTTCTCTACTTCCACTCTAACGTCTCCATTAACTCCTTCTGTAGTTTGATAACTAGAATGTGATCGAATGTCACTCTAATCAAGAAAGATCTATAGCTTTAGAGCATTGGTTCTCAAATTCAGGGTCAGGACCCCACTGTAGGATGTTACCCTTTAAAATGTCTTTTCTACAGTTATAGATTAAAAAGGTAGCTATAAAATGTTTTTAAAAACATGTTTTGCTAAATGGCTTATAGGCTAAGTTTACATACTTTAACCAGCAATAATCAGGTTCACAAGACTCTGCAGCTTTTATTTTGTGGGTCAAAAGCTAAAAATGTTGCAAACCAAACTTTAAATTTCTTTATTTAGTTGCAAACAAACTTCTGGAGTTCTTACGTTGCAAATCCTGAGACTTTTTTCAGTTTAAATAAAGTTAAAAACATACATAACTACATGACATAGAGGCTGTGAGCTGCAACAGTTAGAGGATAATCAGAGATTTGATGTAAAAATGAAGGAGAAATGTATTTCTGCACTACATGCACAAATATGCAAAACCCCGCTATCTGAATCATAAAGCCATTCCCCCTGAAAGAAAAGAACAGTTGGAATCTCATAATTTTCCTTACTACAGTGACTGAGTGAACAGCTGTGCTGAACTAAACCAGGGTAAGATGAGGGGGGTGGGAAGGGTCTCCACGTCTCGACTCCTCAGGAGAAAAGAGAAAACAGAGCGGGACTGGAGTGGAGGAGGTTTTAGAAAGACGGGTTGCACAAGACAAACACATCCCACTGTGGGTCTGACATGTTATTGTAAGGTCACTTGTAAGGTTCCAACAAGGAGGACCCCTCACCCCCCATGCAACACAGCAGCAGGGTCCAGTCTCATCAGACTGCTATTTAACACCAAGCAGCTGTCAATTAAAAAAAATCTGGTATTCATATGTCTGGTAAATGGTGCGAGTCAGGCTTGAGAAAGGCATAAAGTCAATTATCATTTGAATGGTGACATCCCCGACGCCTCTGTGTGCACTTTGTGAGCAGCTCCACGGCTGAAGGTTAACAGCAGCAAAAGGAATTCTATTTAACCAAACGCAAATCCATTCAGCCAGCAGGAAGAGTGTGTGTGGTCTGAAAACGCGCCCAGAGCCAACTGCCCAAACAAACTAATGAGCACTGCACACACACAAACACACAAGCACACACACATGGGAATTTCTTTAAAAATTTTAAAAGGGATACAAAAAATCTTTTCATTTGAACATTAACATACAGCTGAAAGTGATAACAGAATGTTAAAAATCCACATGAATGTTAATTGATGAGCCAGTTAAAGTCAGAGTGCTGCTCTGGGGGATTTTATGACGCAGCTAAAGTAAACATCAACTGACCTCCATTATGACTACTTATCACAGCTACAGCCTTTTCCTTTATTTACCCCTCGGAGGGGTGAAGCCTGACACATTCCTCTCTCCAAATGTTTCCTCCTGAAGTGACAGGGTTGCCAGTGTGCGCTGAAAGACGTGGATTGTTGTGGCAACTTTATTTCTGATGGAAAGAGAAAGATCGCACCAAGAGGAACATTCCACCTGGTTTTGGAGCAAAAGGAGGTGGATCTAGTTCAAAATCACCATCTTTATTATTATAACTTTTTTTACTCTTAATAAAACTATCCATGTATTCAGAAAGCAGCGCCTGTTCTCTCTTCTCACGCACTTGAAGGACGAAAGCACCTCTGTGAAACGAGTCTAAACGCTGGCAAATAAGAGACGCCTGCAAGGATCAGGAGTTGTTTAAAATTAATTACTGCTGCTCTGTCCAACCTGAAGGGACCACCAAATGTAATAATCCAGCCATTGTTCTCCATAAATGGGCTAAACCTCTGTAAATATGGAGCTGAGAGAGGGTGGGTGGGAGTAAAGGTCAGTCATGCCTTGTTTTAACGACAGCACATTAAGTTAACTCACTTCCTTTGACTTTACACTGGTAGTAAATGGGAGGAAATGCAGCGAAAGGCAGATGAAAAGATGGAGATTTGTGACAGAAAAGTGGCGGACGACTAAATGGATGTGCAAATAGATGCACTAGGAACTTTTTTCTAACATCTGAAAACAGCAATCTTTTGTAATTATTTCCTGCTTTGGCCAAAATCCAGAACACAACTATTACACCATCCTGTTAACAAGGAGATATATAAAAAATAAAAGGTCTTATGGGCATATTGTTGCTGAGAAACAAGCCTCATTACGGTTAAAGGAAATGGAAAACTGCGATGAAGCCAACATCCTTGTTAGTTTAAAAGCCTTTGGCACAATGTTTATCTCATGGTACCTTATTGTTATATGAGGTAACTCCACTATAAAATGTAAAATTTCCACAGAACAGTTTTCTAAAGCTCACCAGGAAGATGCTGGTTAGCTTATAACACAGGCACCTGGTGTCTCCATACATCCAAGCTGCTGCATTTCTAGTTAGTGGAGCCCAGTGGTCCCAGACACTGTCACCACTTTAGAGGCTCTGCTGGGACACATCATGGAGCACCTTCTCCAGCTGCTGGGGAGGGAGCAGCACCAGAGGGGGAGGATGGAAGGAGCAGGAACGGAGGAAGTTTGGACGTTCCAGGTCCTGCCCAGTTCCAGAGTTGTAGCAGTAAAGAGGGAGAGGGCCCCTGTGTGTGTGTGTGTTTGGGGCTCACTGTGGTATGAGAGCAGGGATCCTGTGTCAGATATCACCTGATGACTGACAGCAACAGGCTTACAATCTTACTGTCATCTCAGGTGCACAGTCTGAAATGTTTAGATAACAGCAGTAACGCTGCTGAAGTGTTTTTACCGTTTCACACATTAGACAAAGACAGGATGTCCTTTACAATTTCATTTACATTTGTCAAAGATGTCATCATACATTGTTAAACTTTATAGGGATGGTTTTACAGCTTCGCTGGCCTTCGCTTTGCTATAAAGTCACAAGTCAGAATCTCCCGACTGCATTTCACAGCACGTCAGAGTCAAGCTGTTGCCTTTGGACTGTAACACAGAACTCACTGTATTCCCGCTTCTGCTGGGAGAACTGCTAGAATTTTTACAGCTCGTAGATTATCAAGCATCACTCTTTATCACCGACGGTCTGCAAACCACATATCTGCTCTGCGTGCATCTGGTTGAGCATCTGCAACCACTTTCAGAGAAACTATGAAAAACAGGCCGTAATAAATTTTTCCTTTTATCCGAGTCAGTTTGGACCCACTGGAACACTGCTTGCTCTCCACCATCTCATCGCCTCCTGGATTACTCCTGCGCTGACATATGTTAATCTGTAAACATACAAAATTGCCTGTCTAATCTGATTTAGCCTCCCCGTCTTGTTTACTTTTGATTTAGTCGTGCCGTGAAGGCACGGCTGCCACACTGTGAATGAGGCATTGTCTGCAGACCCACAGATCTAATCTCCCTCTCTAAACTGCTGCCAACACCCCCCCCCCCCCCCCCCCCCCCCCCCCCCCCCCCCCCCCCCCCCCCCCTTCAACTCCTGCCCAGTCCACCTTAAGCCACAATCACCACATGCAGGTAATGCACTGATCTGTTCACCCAGAGCGTTTTACTCTGAAGAAACGTGCCTGGCTTTCAGATTTCTCTCATTAGCGCTTTCTCATTGCTGCTGCCAGTGGATTACATCAGGCGCGGATTAGTGGATGGTGGATGAAATCATAGACATGAGCTCTTGACAAGCTCGGTCTAAGTAGTCTTTATATGACAAATTATTAACACTGGCTCAATAAGCAGTGGTTCTGGTTGGACTGAGTGTCCAGCCGGATCATGAAACGGGTCGAGGTAGTGAGGTGAGACAGCCGCTCAGCCAGCCGCGGGATAGCTGGACTCTGACTTGTGTTCTTTCACCCTGGGAACCTGATGGATGATGTTTGTTTGCTTTTAGCTGCGGTGAATGTGCACACTCACACACAGCAGTGACTGCAAAGACACTCGAGCTGGGGACAGGGGTTGGCCTGCCCTCTCTCCTTCCCTTACTCCGTGTTGATTTTGGGCTCTGCTTGGAATTTTTTGGGGGGTTGTTTTTTTAAGTTTGAACTTTTCCGTCTCTTACGTCTCCATGAGAAAACACAACTGAGACTTTCTTTATGCTCACAGGAAACTCGCCAGTCAAGCTGGTTATTAATGAGTTATGGGGTTTCCGTCCATGTTTGCTACATGCAAAATAAACTTAAAAAAAAAGAATTTACGAAGCAGTTCTCACCTCTTACGCAGTCGGTCAGTAAAACAGCCTCAAACATGAATAACACTATCTTCAGGATGTCCATACTGTCCACATTCATATTCCATTAATCTGAAAAGACACAAAACAAAACCCAAACACTCAATATTCTAATAGCCCTTTGGTCACTACAGTAGACAGCTGTTCAAGAGTTGTTTTATTGTGATTGTTGACGGTATAATTGCACATAAGCAACCCATTAGCTGTGCATTAAGTGACAAAAATGATTTTTTTTTTCTATAATAAAAGACTAAATCTGACATTTTCCATATAGCTTGTCAAATCAAAGTCAATATATGTGTTGTCCACCTGAAAGAACACTTGAAATTACTCGTTGAAAAGTATATTTTCAAAAAGACTACTAAGTTGACTACCTAAGAACAAAATCCTCTTTCATATGATCATAACTCATACATAAAATGATTAGATGGAGTTCTTACACATGTGCTGAAATCAAATCACTTTCAAGGTAAACATTTTTCAGCAGCTTAGTGGTGATGATTTACTCACGTCACTGTCCCATAAAAGCCACTGTAATTTCAGTTACACTTTTTGAAAGGTTCTGGACATGAATATTAATAATGTATTTATTTTATATATATTTGTGTAGAACTCGCTTCAGAGGATCAACCCGTATATATGTTTGTTAATTTCGTTTTACAAAGATAATTAATACAAATATAAAATGAGTGTGAAAGTCTGATCTAGCCACATGTTTGCAGTAAAGCATTAAATTATTTTTTAATAAATAAGGAAGTCCTGATTAATTTTTTTGCTAATAAACTGTGAAAATAAGGGTAAAACGTACCTTGAAGGTGAGTGAATGAAGTCAGTATTGTGCGAAGCTCTTGACAGAAAAGCTTTCCGCTGAAGTCCGCGTTGAGTCCATGAATCAAAAGTGACAGCGCTCGACTTTCCACCGACCTTCAACTTCTATGCACATTTTCAGTCTCTGACAGAAAATAACGGGAGTTATCAGTAAAACCGGACACTTCTGAGCTACAGAATTAGATTCACTGAATAATAATTCTGACTCCAGACGTCGGGTCTGCGTACTTCTCCTCGTCCAAGTGACTTTTCTGTTTTTTTATGGCGCAAACAGCGGAGACTTGTTGACCGTCCCAGCGCTGCAGCTGCGGGCCAATCACAGCCAGCAGAGGCCGCCGGACACGATTAACTCTTTATCCCACAAACCTCTTTATCTCAAGGCCTTGCTGTCTCACAGCTGCCTGTCAGCCTAATGTCTGAGGAAACAGATGTCAGCTGTAGGCCGCTGAGACGGTACAACGTAAATATTACTGTAAATAAAATCCTCATGTTAGCTAAACTTTACTAATACTTCACTAAACAAGGGTGAAAAAGCTTTTAAGTATATACTGTAAACTCATACGTGTCACAAACCACTAAACTAAACTCCGAAGCTGTACATATTTGACGCGTTAATGGCAAATTTAGTAATACTCGAAGAATATGAACGAAAACGTCAATTTCAACCTTCTTGTTCCTTGACCGATACCGTTTATGACAACAAGCTGGGGCTGCCCCCTGCTGGCCGCCCTGAGAATCTGCACTTTATAAACATTCACCGGTCTGCGTTTTATTTAGGTTTTTTGGAGAGGGACAAAACAACACTTTACTTTTACTTTTACACCCCTTATATATCATTTTAACACTGAACTGTGCAAGTCTATGTGAATCCTTTATATTTCTGGAAATTATCACTGTGTGAAATAATAAAGCAAATATCTTAGTAAATGATCAGATTGGACATAAAATTAGGCTAGTATATTTAATTGTGACTCGTTGATTTTTTTTTTCAGACAAAAACAGAGATTGCCATATACTTAAACTTGTGTTAATATTTTATCAAGGCCATGCTTTATTTGACAACTTCACATATCTTTGTAGAAGTATCTCATATTCATCTGTCACATGTGCAAAACTAATTTATTTCCTCTCAGCGTCTTGCATAAATACAATAAAACATTTAATGTTTCTGCTAGATTTCAAAAAGATCATAATGAATGGCTGGAAATTCAAAAAATGACATGATTAATAAATGTATCTGTTTAGTTCATAGTCCATCACATTTCTGCATTGCTGCTATATTTTAATTTGATTTGAAAAAATAAAAGATGGAAGATCTAATACTGAGCTAAAAATTGTGTGGATTTTTCATTTATTTTCTTCTCAAGAGCTTTCTCACATTTTTTATTTTTACTGAGAGGTTTTCTCTCATTTTCAGCCTGTTTGTTTGTACACAACCTTCTCTAGAAAGATGCTAATTTTGTTTTGCTACTTGACTTTACTGTAACTGCATAGACAACCTAATTTTTTACTTTATATTTTTGGTATTTTGTTACTAGTAGATGGTCACAAGGCACATCACCTTTCCTCCTTGTTTAGTTTAATTAAGGAAAATGTCAAGAAAAATGACTTGTTTTCTCACAGTATTTTTAGCATGGCTAAAAGAAAAATCAAAAGACTTATTAGCCATTCTTTTTAGACCAAACACAAGACCTGAGAGATATTTCTGATTCTCATGTGACTGCATTTAAAGTTCAAAAACGGTTTAAATTGATATGCCACCATCCAGAAACAATAAAAAAAGAAAGAAAAACTGGAAATGTTTGAAAATTGGTGGCAACAGACTTACAGAGCAATAGATTATTTATGAAAATCATTACTTTAAATTGTCATGGATATGTTTTATAAAAGTCCATAATTTTGGTACACTTATATGCAATTATGAATGAACCTATACAACAACAAAAAAAGAGTAAAAAGAAGGAAAATCAACAATTCCAGTCATAATCAGAGAGTAACCCTGTGTGTTATCAGAACACTCCTGTCTGCACAACACTGGATTTTATACTCATTAAAATTAATGTGATTCTTTATTTTAAACAAAATGAAGCAATTTCCCTTTTAGTGTGTGGGAAAATATAAACCATTCAGGTTTTTAATCTCCATAAAGATCAGAAATTCACACAAGCTGCACGTATTTTAAATGAGTAGGCGCAGTGTCTGCAGATATGTGCCAGCACAAAGTGGTACCTAACAGCTGAAAACCATTCTCTACTGTAGAGACGGTTGGCGTGGGAACAGTGTGAGTCATCAGCTTTAGAGCAAAGATCACGTTAGACTCCTCAAAGCCTAATTTTAACAACCTACAGTTACTTATCAAGTCTCTTTCGAATACAGTAATTTCATTCCCCCGTGCTTTGAGAAGTTTCCAAAATCTTTGTTGAATTTTAAGTTAAACTACATAAAAAATAAACATGCAGCAATTTAATTCTAATGCATAACCATCTTCATGTCTGTGGCTTGGGACTTGCTGTAAAACAGTGGGTAAAATAAGATCACATCAACAATTTTCAAAGTAAATGTATTTCTTAAAGTGCCACTGATATGAAAGTCTCAAGATGTTGGCAACAGCCCATTTAATCCACACACGCAAAGAATTCAAACCATCAATGTCCATATATTAAAGTATGTGCTGTAAAATGGAATGCTGCAGGGAGAAGGTATTGACCACACAAAAAAAGGAAAGCGCAAAAAAAAGACCTGTAAAGTCATCATTATAGCCGGAATCTAAAGGGCCCCTCAAGCTAAAAGCACACCTGAGCAACGAGAGGCTAGTTTCTCCATACAGGAGGCATCTTGAAGCTGCCATCACAATGCCTTTTGTATTTTTTTACACATAATGTATTGACATCAATTACTTGATTTCTTTGCATGTATGAACTGGATGTTCAATAATTATTTTACCTTCTGTTTATACATATTAAAGACAAACTGTGCCTTTTTTTGGTCTGCTGAGAAACTAAACTTTGTATTTTGCTATAATTATTCTATTCTGTAATTGCAAGTGAGGCTTGGTCAGATGGACATCTGAAGAAAAGGCCGGGTCAACTCCTCAGGATCATCAGAGATGGATTTCAGTGGATATATCCAGAAAAAAAAAAGCTCAGTCAACAACTTAAACAGAAAAAGAATCATTTATTTCAATATACATCGCATTTAAAACTATATAACATTTGTTGAATATTTTACACAGCTCTTATGGAAATGAACTTGAGTTTTACAAAATAAGACCAAGCTCTGAAATAATATTAGAATACCCCACCCTTTTATTACTGCATGATTTCATTGGTGTTCTTTATAAAAGAAATATAATGTTTCAAAGTAAGTTTGCATGTTTTTTTCTGATGCATTTATAAATGCTAAAACAGTAGAAGTGATTCTGAACTGACGATGCCTGAGGGGCTGCTTCAAGTCTGAGCAGAACGGAGAAAATAAAGTATTTCATCAAGACCTGTATTAGTCACTTTAGAGTATTTAGATGTACAAAGCAATAAACGTATGGAAGATACTTTGCTATCAGTGCAGTTACTGGTAACAGAAAGGAAGAAGATCTCAGCCTGGCAACAAACTGTGTTTCTGTCTGACAGTCTCACCAGAAGTAATGGAAAATTTATCATGAACAACACAAATGTGTTCTTCAGAAACAACTTTTAACTAATAATAAAATAAACCAGTCTCTTCAGTGTGCAGGAGCATTGCAATTAGCAGTAATATTGCACAATAACATTTATAAGGATATGAAAATGAGAATCACTGGACAACATTAGGCCTGAATTCCTGTGGGCCAGTACCTGAGAGCGCCTCTGGTCCAAATCAAAGTCCTCGCATTGTGGTGTTAATAAGAGCATTAAGTGATGAGAGGTAAACTCTCCAGTGTGGAGCTTCAAAACCTGCCAGCAACACTTTTTATCCATCTCAGCTGCACTGGATTCTCCACATTTACAAACAGTTAAAAGTACTGACCTATACTGGAATCTGAACTCCTCTTAGAAAGTGCAGTAAAATTCCACATTTAGTACCATAAAAAGCATGAATCTCATATAAACGTCAGTTTTACAATTTAGGTTTAATGGGATTTAAAGATTAACGGAGACTGCTTTCACATTCCCATTTATGTATCAAACGCTTGCTTATAACCAGAAATATGATTCACCTGGTGGTTGGGATTTACATTCTTTTGAGTGATCCAAGTCTTTTGGTAGCACAAATGTGGGAAGCTCATTAAAGCATAAAAAGTAAGCCACAAGTCTTCTCATTTACATTTATAACAAGGGGAAGAGAAAGACTTCTGCTCTGGTTTTCTGATGCAAACTGCAAAAAAAGGGAAAAAAGAAATCCTGCTGCACAACGTTGCTGCTGTCAGCTCATTCCCTCTCTTTGCACCTTAACATTCAGTCTTCTGTGAATCTCTTCTGTGGGGCTGAAAACACTCAGAAACCCACTGACACATCAGCATTTCTCCTAAACAGATTGAATCATCACATTGTGGTTTGGTGTCTGGACTTTCTGCTGCCTCATTTCTGACGGCGTTATTCTGAAACCATACTCAGAAGGTACAATCACGACTGTTAAGGTTTACCGGAGCAGTGTTGTGTTTTGCTTTGTACACAGCAGTGAATCTGTCCGTTGCATATGCTCAGATGGCTGGCTGTGTGTGTTTCAGGTAATGGGGTTCAGATGCCGGGCTTGTCGCTGTAGAAAGGCGTGACATGAAACATGTAGCAGTGGGTGCAAACTCTGACGGGCTTGACCTGACCGTATCGAGGCAACGGAGCAGAATGGGAAGAGCAGCGAGAGCAGAAGATCTGAAATGAAAAGGAGTTGAATTTAATAATAATCACAAATGTATTAATTTAAATATTAAGGTCATACCTTTCCACAGCTCCTACAGTGATGCTTCCTGCGGATGACTGTAAAGGGAGCCTTGCACGTGATGCAGGAGTTGCAGGCATCATCAGGGACCCAGTCTGGAGGGTCTGCAACAAGAAACGGTAGACACAGCAGAACTGTCACCAGCTGAACATTTGCTGAAAGAAAGGGAGGAGGAAAGGAATAGGCTGACAACGACAAGATCTGCTCGTGGATGTGCTGACCTTCGAACTGGCCCTCTCGGGCTTTGGCTGCCAATTCTGATGATGAAATAGTCTCCTGACACAAAGCACAGTCCTCCAGCACCGCACTACGCATAACAGGACCTGCTGGAGACCATAAAGGAACAAATTCAAACTCATACAGGAAATGATACACTGCAAAATTAGCGCCATGTTAGGGATAATAGTGTAGGGAATGTCAAAAGCAAGTGTAAAGCCTTGACAGTGACCATGTGGGATGTGATATGATGAGAGTACAGTTTACTTTTCAAAGGCAGCTAAAGTAGAGATTATTATTTAGTCTTATACTGGGAGAAAACACAAATATTTTCAAATATGCAGATTAAGCAAGCAGATTGACTACTGTAAGCAACCAATCAGGTTCATAAATGTGCAACACGCTCTCATAATAAAACAGATAATTTAGCATTCTGACTGGAGATGATTAACAACACAAATATAAGATCCACTACATTTCTCACCTTTATTTTGCTGATCGTTTTCTCCTTGATCACACTTGGTTGCCATGACTTCAAAAAGGGTCTTGAGGATGCTACGAAGGTCACTGGCATAGTTGGTCTGCAGCTGATCAGCAACACCTGCATCACAAGGAATAGGTTTCACTCAAAGAGATGCAATGACATGCAGCGGCCCCGAGGAGAGCAAAAAAATAAAAACAAAAGTTTGTTTTACCTGATATGCAAACAAAAAGACGGTGGATAAGATCGCTGCTGCTGTGAAAACGTGATCGGATCTTATTCCTCGCTGCCACCTTGGCGTCATGCAGAGCCAGCTTGATCTCCTGGTGGTCCAGGTCTTCTGACATCCCTGAGCTGGGAGTTAGACTGCTGACAGGACTGGATGGAGACATGAAAAATTATTATACACCTCTCCCAAATTTACCCTCAATTTACATCTCATCATTTCACCATTTGAATCATTACTGCAAATACTAGGAAAATATTCTATTTTGAACATTGCTTATTAAAAATAGTACAAATGTTATGAATGATATATATTTTAGGAATATTTATTGTTAACACTAAACATTTTGTATTTACAGGGAAAAACAGTGTCCTCCAATTTGATTATGACGATTTAATCCACGGGTAAACCTAAACAAAAAAACTGAACAAAATCTAAAAATAAAGATAAAAATCCGACAGACACACGAACGAATGAATGTTGTTACCTGGGAGTGTATGAACTGCTTGATAGACTACATGTGGTAACCGACACACTCTCACAGTCACTACCTGACACAGAGCTGAGGGGAGAGTTCTGAAAACTTAAAACAACCAAATAAATAAAAATAAACAGAAATAGGCAAGTTTAAAATAAATGGTAATGGCAAAAAATTAAAATACAGATAATGAAACCTAAAGAAAGTAAAGATTATTAAAACAATTAAGTCAGATTGAAATATGACAAAAATGCAGCCCAAAAAAAAAAAGAAAATCAAAGTAGATTTATGGTGAAGCTCATCAAACGTCTAAAACAAACCTGGAGTTTCTCCTGTTGTCCTCTTTGGTGTCTCGCTTGATTTCCTTATTTTCTAGCTTATCCACCTCCTTATTCCTCTGTCGGCCTCCGCTGGCATGTTGCCTCTTGTCAGTCCGTAGCTGGTGGCTGAATGTAGAGGCTCCCTCTCCTCTTCTAGAGCTGCAGTCCTGAGAGAGATGCCCCTGCCCTGGAGCCACCATCAGGCACTTTTCACAGAGCTGGGATTTTGAATCCTCTTCCAGTTGCTCTGCAGAGCAGCAGGAAGAAGGTGGAGTCAGCTGGGTGACCTCAGCCTTACTGTAAGGTTCACATGAAGGAAACTGGCAAGCAGCAGACTGGATAACAGTGCTGGACGCTGGGGTCTTACAATGTTTGTCCAGTCCCAGAGCAAGGCCTAATCCGAGTCCTGTGGTCTCTGTAGTGATGGCGTCCTCGTGGCCGTCCTCACAGCTCCCACAACACACACAGGAGTTGAGAAGGCAATGAGTGGCCACCAGGGGGCCACAGGGCTCAATCTCAGAGGGAACTGGCCGAGGCAGCAGCAGCTTGTCCACTGCCAGCTCTGTCAAGCTGGGGGAGCGAGGGTTGAAGATGACCGTAGCGGACAGCTTCATTCCTCCCATGCGATGGGCGATGACCTCAGCTGTTTCAGATGCTGTCCCTTCTAAACCCATCTCCCACCCATTGGTGTAAGGCAGAGGTTCAGAGCAAGGGGCAGGGGTACATGGGGGGCGCTTTGCCACGGAGCACAGGCTGCGTGGCTGTGGACAAGGCTGCTCTGATGTGGTCTCAGAGTACCAACCATTACGACTGCTGTAAGGTTGTGTTTTGGATTTGTGCTGCACAGGACGTGTGGACTCTTTAGGAGGAGGAACAACACAACCGCAGGCCTCCCTTGCAACACTGGTGATGCCGTCACCTGCTGCATCCAGATCCTCCATAAAGAAGACCCTGTCCTCCTCCTCAACATAGATGCCTGTCCTTCCTTGGCTTCCCAAGACCCTACGGGGAGAGGCTTCAGTACTGGAAGCTCCACTGGAGCCCCCAGGCTCTCCTCTGCTGGGATGATGTGCTGGGGACTGGCCCTGGCTGGGAGGGGACAGCAGAGTGGACATCTCGTCCCCCACACGAAACACCATCATGTTGAGCTGCTCTAGTTCCTCTTCATCGTACTGCATGGAGCACGCCAGCTCTGCCTCTTCCGCCTCCTCACAGAGCAGGCCCTCTTCCTGCTCTTCCTCCCCCCTTTGGGTCTCCACCTCCTCCCAGCCTTTTTTTACTTCTGCCAACTCTTCCTCCTTGTCAGGAGAGACAAACACAGGCATTGGTTCCTCTTCCTCCTCACCCTCCCCTTTTGGGGTATCATTAGCAAGACTGCAGGATGAGCAATTCTCTTGGACTTGTGCTGGTATGCTGTTTGTGGCCAGCCCCTGGCCCGTGGACAACTCTCCTTCCTGAGAAATGCACAGGTTCCTCTCCAGTGTTATCAACTCCTCCTCAGTGAGAGTCTGCAGGAGATCTCTGCAAATGACATTAGAAAAGAGCGTAAAAGAGAGTAAAAAGCTAAAAAAAGAAAAGAAAGGGGGATCATTTTGGATGAAGATTACCAGATTTTACCTTATTTTCTTCAATAAAGTGCGAAAAGGCCTGAAGAGCTCAGATATGTCCTCAGATTTCCGGTCAAGGTTAAGAGGTCCCTCGGGATACACAACAAGCCCACTGAAATGCATGTTTAGCACATTCTGTAAGAGGGGGGTGGAAAAGAGTGGGGGGGGGCAAGACAGCTGACACTTACCACACAATGGCTAGTCTGGGGATTGTAAACATCAATGCAGGTTCATAGTCATCAATCATGTCTTGAGTGAGATAGCCCAACTTTAGAGCCCTGAGGCAACAAAGAAAATAAAGCATGATTAGGAAATGAACCACAGTATCCCCAGATTAAACTAAACAAAAGTAGATGCATAGGTTTTGATTTTAAAGAATAGTCATTGAAGTAAATTTACCTCTCTACAGTCTCACAAAAGAGCACAATCACTTCCTGCTGCACATAGTATTCTTTGGGAGACTTTACAGGCACCATGGCGGACACGTAGCTACCAGGAGAAGAAGAAAATGGAATGAAATAACGCTGAAATTTGGCCATAATGTTTTTTTTAAAGATCTGTTAAGCTTTTAATAATCAGTGTGGTTTAGCTGTGAGGATGTAACTGGTTCCTGGTTTACCTGAGCTCAAACTCAGCAAAAAGGCTGTCAAAATGTCGTAATGCCTCCTTCATGCGGTCTGTGTACAAGTTAAGGTCTCTCAGCGCCTGGTCTCTGGTGATGTTGCGTACCTCCTCCAGGCTGCGAGTGAGGTCTTTAGCCAGAGGTCTCATAGCTATACTCTCGATCTCCCGGTTCATGATGATGGAACCTGCAGCCAAACACTGAAGAGGAACATGAATATCATCATCTCAGACGGACACCTGATGATGAACAACATTTGTGTCAAACTGAAATAAAGTATTTATCTCTATGTTTAGAACTTGTGTGAGGTTGTTTTTGTTTCCAGGCTGATGCAGCAGGGAATACGCTACCTCAGCTCCAAACCACAGCTGCCCTGCCAAGTTGTCATGACGTATCTCTTCAGGGAACTTGACACAGAAGTCTCTATTGGCCCGGTCGTTGGGGATACATTCATCCATGATCTGACTGATAATGTTCAACACGCTGTCCTGCAAACACAAAAGAAAAACAAAACAAAAAGTAATACAATTATTAGAAAGGTAAATGAAAAAGAAGCAGTTTTGATGGACTAATGATGTTTAATAATCCATCTGTCACTCATTAAAGATCCGTTCAACTGCCCAGCTCAAAGACGTTTGATAAGGTAAGAAATAAAAGCAATTCGACACGTACAGTGGAAGAAATAATTATTTGACCCCTTGCTGATTTTGTAAGTTTGTCCAATGACAAAGAAATGAAAAGTCTCAGAACAGTATCATTTTAATGGTAGGTTTATTTTAACAGTGGCAGATAGCACATCAAAAGGAAAATCAAAAAAATAACTTTAAATAAAAGATAGAAACTCATTTGCATTTCATTGAGTGAAATAAGTATTTGAACCCCTACCAACCATGAACAGTTCTGGCTCCCACAGAGTGGTTAGACACTTCTACTCAATTAGTCACCCTCATTAAAGACACCTGTCCTAACTAGTCACCTGTATAAAGGACACCTGTCCACAGAATCAATCAATCAAGCAGACTCCAAACTCTCCAACATGGGAAAGACCAAAGAGCTGTCCAAGGATGTCAGAGACAAAATTGTAGACCTGCACAAGGCTGGAATGGGCTACAAAACCATTAGCAAGAAGCTGGGAGAGAAGGTGACAACTGTTGCTGCAATTGTTCGAAAATGGAAGGAGCACAAAATGATCATCAGTCAACCTCGGTCTGGGGCTCCACGCAAGATCTCACCTCGTGGGGTGTCAATGATTCTGAGAAAGGTGAGACATCATCCTAGAACTACACGGGAGGAGTTAGTTAATGACCTCAAATTAGCTGGGACCACAGTCACCAAGAAAACCATTGGAAACACATTACACCGCAATGGATTAAAATCCTGCAGAGCTCCAAGGTCCCCCTGCTTAAGAAGGCACATGTGCAGGCCCGTCTGAAGTTTACCAATGAACACCTGAATGATTCAGAGAGTGACTGGGAGAAGGTGCTGTGGTCTGATGAGACCAACATTGAGCTCTTTGGCATTAACTCAACTCGCTGTGTTTGGAGGAAGAAAAATGCTGCCTATGACCCCCAAAACACCGTCCCCACCGTCAAGCATGGAGGTGGAAACATTTTGCTTTGGGGGTGTTTTTCTGCTAAGGGCACAGGACAACTTCACCGCATTAAGGGGAAAATGGACGGAGCCATGTATCGTCAAATCCTGAGCGACAACCTCCTTCCCTCTGCCAGGAAACTGAAAATGGGTCGTGGATGGGTGTTCCAGCACGACAATGACCCAAAACATACAGCAAAGGCAACAAAGGCGTGGCTCAAGAAGAAGCACATTAAGGCCATGGAGTGGCCTAGTCAGTCTCCGGACCTTAATCCTATAGAAAACCTATGGAGGGAGCTGAAGGTCAGAGTTGCACAGAGACAGCCTCGAAACCTTAAGGATTTGGAGATGATCTGCAAAGAGGAGTGGACCAAAATTCCTCCTAACATGTGCGCAAACTTGGTCATCAATTACAAGAAACGTTTGACCTCTGTGCTTGCAAACAAGGGTTTTTCCACTAAGTATTAAGTATTTTTTGGTAGAGGGTTCAAATACTTATTTCACTCAATGAAATGCAAATGAGTTTCTATCTTTTATTTAAAGTTATTTTTTCGATTTTCCTTTTGATGTGCTATCTGCCACTGTTAAAATAAACCTACCATTAAAATGATACTGTTCTGAGACTTTTCATTTCTTTGTCATTGGACAAACTTACAAAATCAGCAAGGGGTCAAATAATTATTTCCTCCACTGTACATGACATCATTGCGGCCCTGCAGCTACCCCAATAAAAATGTTGAACTAAAGCCGATAATTCCAGCAGCGACACACACAACATGAACAAATCGAGAGCTTATGTGCCGCTGGCGTGTTTAACAGCCATAACAATGACTTACAATGAGCCTGTTACTCAATCACAGCTGTGCTAAACTATAATCTTGTCAAGAAAAAGAACAAAGTCTTTCTCTGCTTGCCCCAAAGAAAAAGATTAAAAAGCTTGAGGAAGGAGAGCTTAAGCACTTATTCCTTTATGGCAGCGTGCTGAACATGTGTCCAGGCTGAGGGGTACCACTTTACAAAAAACACCAGTGATCATTCTCATGCAAGTCTGTCTGAATAAAAACAGTTTTTCAATGTATTTCCTCTCTTTTTTTTCTCCTCACATGTGATCCAGCTTTATCTTTGTTTCATGCAAACGCCTAATACTTTACAAAAGTCTCGAGTAATCTTTTACTTCTTTATAAATTGCTGGAAAAATAAGAAATGAGTGTAGTAATGTGTTGAAAGTTGTTCAATATTAAATGGAAACAGACTGTAAAGTAAAAACTGAGTCTGTGCCGTTTTAACAAGCTTGGAACTCAATGTTTACACAAACGTCATCCTACAAAACCCAGTCCCAGCTCTTTTATGAAGGTTTTCTTTTGATTTTCTTAGACGGGGTGACTTTAAGAATATATCTCTAGGCTTTTTGAAGGACATTTAAAAGCTCCTCTTTAGATGTTGGTATATTTTTAACCAAATTATTTTTAAAAGGATCTCTCCAGACACTGAGATATGGGTGCTAGGAAGGTCAAATGAAGAGATGTTAGGCTTTTTATGCATGTTTTCTATACAGTTTTGCTTTAACTGCACTGGCTGCATGTTTGGAATTATCATTATGCTATTCTCATGCAAATCCTTTCAAGATAGCATTGGTGTTTTAGTTCTGTCTATATAGCTCAATCCATTTTGATGAAAAAAATAATAATTTGGATTATTCCCTTTATAAAGATCTAAATTTTGGTTTAGCCGTTATATATTTTAGCACACTTCAGCAGTTATTTTTTTATTTCAGGAAAATGACTTTTTGAGTGAAATCTTTACTCTGAGACCGAAGCTTCAGTGAACAGCAGACTGATCAATTAAAAGATGAGGCCTCTCTCAGGTTCTGTGTCAGGTCTTTGCTGACTCGGGAACTGTGCTAGCCTTCTGTAGCTCTTTTTATTCCTGCCATTCTTTTTTCATTTATCAAGTTTTCTTAAAGTTTAAGAGCACAATATTAGGACATACATAGCTCTTTGGTAAACAGCTTATTTTGATAATTAAAAAACATGTTATAATGCAAAGTTGGTGTAATGCTGCTTAATTCATGATCTAAACCCACTGAGACCATGCAGACAAGCCTCTCTAAAAAGTATAATAATATATTCTGAACAGTTTTCTTTGCAATTTGAAGGCGGGGGCTGTAAGAAGGTGGTTCACTCCTGGATACTACAGAAAATAAGACTAAAACTAAAGGAAACAACGTGACAGCTCAGCAGAAGGAAGGAAGAAGCCAAACAGCCAGGGATCTAGTGATGACCTTATTAAGTGGTTCTCCCCATGTGTCCTGCTGGTGGGTGGGAGCCTGAGGCACAGCAGATCAGATGAAGACCTCCCCCACTACCTCCACAGCACCACCTGCTAAGGCCCTCTCAGTCCTGACCACAAAAAGACCTAAAACAATAACTTTAATCAAAGAAAACTGTTCAACAGATTACACTAAGACTCTGATTTGACCAAATTCATCAAATGATTCTTTATATAATTTTTAGAAAACTGCAGTTATGGGGTGTTTTGTTCTAAATACATTTTTCCTAAAAGCCTGAATGACTCACAGCTCAGTGAGCCGTTCAAGCCAAGATAAAAGTCAACAAAGTGATTCCAAACAAAGTCGACTCATCTCACCTTATCAACAGAAGAGGTTCATATAGGAATTCAGCCAAGCAGCATTTAGTAAAGCAGTCAAATCACCACGCCTGCATCCAGGAATGAATAATAAGGACACTTGCTATTTTTAGTGTTGAGACCAAATCAAGGCCCAGGCAGGTGACTGTGTGAATGAAAGCAATCTAAAACACAAACGGGCAATCATGGCTCAGAATGAAACACAAGCTGAGGGTTAATTTATCTCGATGCCAGCTTTGCTCCACTTAAAGGGCTATTTTTATGCACTGTACACAAAGGAAGATGATGACTTCATTTGTTCTCGGTACTGACCTGACAGGATCGGAACTGGTTGACCAGCAGGGTGCATCTCTGAGGGTCCTTCCTGCCGTCCAGGCTGTCCAGCTCAGTGGCCACCTGATTAAGCTCTTCATCAGCGTAATAGAACTGGGCCAAGAGCTGAGGGTCCGTCCTCTGTGCAGACACACAAAAACACACAAGAGGGTCGTCTTCACTGCTTTTACTGAGAAAATATATTCAAAATCTAAACACCAATTCAGTTCATTAAAGACAAAACGTCAGATTGAATATTCTTGTTCAATGCTTTTTATTTAGTGGAACTCAAATCATTTTGCAGCAATTAAATCTGCACAGAAAGGTTAAATGGTTTTACAGCTGCAGACACAAATCATTTCCTGCCGTCATGACCTAAACTTAGATCTCAAAGCAGCACAGTGTTTACAGAGGAAATGACTGAACGCAACCAAAAACAATGCCTTTACGTGACCCCAAAAAACAAAGGACAAGGCAAGTCAGACCAGAAATAACTAGAGCAGAAATCCTGCAACTAGAATTTAATGAGGCATATGACTAAAGACAGACACATTAGCTGGAATTCAAATAATATTCCTGTTGAATCAGCTGATGGGTCAGTGTGAGTGGGATTTGGACAGACACTTGTTGATTTAAACGCCAAAACAAAGCTATTTAATTGTGTTTTTACAAGTTACTGTAAATGTCATTGTGACTGAGACACTAAAATCAACCAATACTTTTAACTGGTTGTATTCATCCAGTAGCTCAGATTAAAAACCTTCAGTCTAAATCAGATCTGCTCTCTGACTAGAACACATCTTTATTATAGCTTCTATTTTGCTAGGCATTTAAAAAGTATTGCTACTCCCATATCTGGATAATCACTGATCATTATGATCCTATAATATCTTTTACCAATCCCAATGCCTCAATAATAAAAATGTTAGTGTATAAATCAGCCCTCAGTTCTTTACTTTTTGGGCATAAATGTGAAGTAAATATGACATAAATCCTAACAAGATGAGTAACTTAGAGCTAACATCATAGTAAACCGTCCCAGAAAAGAGATTCTGGTTCTGTAGAAGATCTGTGGCATTATACCCCACATCAAATGAGTCAAACATAATGAACTCAACAATCTCAGATCTATCTGAACTAGATAGAATTTAATTACCAGTACAAATTCACAGAGCAATCAACAAACCGAAATCAACGTATCCATCCGTAAACGCATAAACATCCAGGGAAGGGCAGGTGTTAACCGAAAGGTTAATGCTCTGAAAATGGCAACCACAAGCCGAAGTGCATCATCGCAAAACACACAGTCCCTGTAATGACACTGGAGCTTAAAAGGACAGCATGACTGTGCGAAGGGAGAAGGGAGAGAGCTATGCTGGTAAACAGCCTCGTTTCCCTGCTGTGTTTTTACTGTTTTGGATGATTTTTTCAGAGCTGACAAACAGCAGAATGCTGGTGTATTCTAAACCCCCTTCCAATGCCTTTTCCCTGAAGTTTGCAGTGTTTTATGTAGCGTGACGCTTCCACCTCAAGACCCCCGGTTTTCTCTGTGAATATGATACACAGTGTGCTTCCCTCAAAGACGTTCATTAATAATGAAACAAACAGAAAGGAAAAAAAACCTGAGATACACCCAACAGCTGAATTGCATTTTTGCAAGGAGGAAAACTCCACTGAAGAGGCATCTGGGCAAAAGTCATTACCTTGACACATTATATATGTCAGGGTAGAGCTTATAATTCACACCTGTAGTTTTTCCTCATGATTAAATTTGTGTTGGATCAATCGCTAGAAGAATATTTGCAACTCTGGAGGATTTTGGATGGGTTTTCTCCTTTCCCACGGGGAAATCAGAGAGGAACCGAGGAGGGATGTGGATCAGCAGCACTCAAATAGAGCAGACCTCATTTCTATTGCCTAAAGAAGACCTTAGTTCTTATGACTGCCCACGTGAAACCCAAGTTTATTTCCCAAGTTTCATTAACTAACCTGAATCACACCAAATGTTGACATCTCTGAAATGTTTTTAAGAAGAAAAAGAAGTCTACGTGATTATTCCCGTCACTGCGTTTGTCACCGCTTTGAAAGAAGAAAAGAGGGCTAATGGGAAATCAGCACAAAGGCAGTCCTAATTATCCTGTGAGAAACCAACCCAACCACAAGAGGAGCTTTTATCTTTACATCTAAATTTAACCCCTGAGCACTGTGAAAAGCAGTGACGTCACAAGTCGGGAGTCAGATTTGACTCAACAGCTCAACAATGAGTGAGTGTATCGTGCTGAATAAATGCTACGAAACAGAAAACAGGAGTGGGAGACGGTACAAAACTTTTTTTTCCCCCCTTCTATCCCAGCCCACAGTCTGGTGGTATTCAGTTGAAGGCATATAAGGCTGTCGCTGAAGAAGGAAGACAAGAGGCATTCGAAACAGACGCCATCCTATAGACTCCTCCTGCTGTATTCCTCACAAGGGGAAACATTCCTGCAGCATTGGATCATGGGGGAAAAGTCAAAGACAGTCAATGTTCTCTGCATGCAGATGTAGTTTTAGATAGATGTTTGAGTTGCTTGTTTAGTGAACCACAAATAATCACCAATCACGTGTTTCAAAAGAGACATGAAAGGAGTGAATTTTATCTGGAGTAAATGTCTGATTTACCCTCATTTCTGACACTCGTGATAACCTGAAAAGCCTGTTGCACCAGCTATTCACGAGTTCAGACTTGGCCTAGTTAAGGAAACAGAGCAAAAGCACACAAACTCATTCTTCATGTGGAGATTATTTGCACCAAGTGACTGAGAAAGGGTTATTTAAAATAAGCACCAGGCTTTACCTACAGAAAGTTAAGCATTAAAGAGGAACGTTTACATTTCAAACATGTATAGGAAAAGTTTTACTTAGATTGTCCTGCTTACATAGTTATTTAGTTTGGACTACAGATCCAACCAGATGTTTCATTTTAACTTACTTCTTTCTTTCAAGGACTGAGAAATCCAGTAATAAAATACAGAATGTCCCTCAGTTGGACATTGAGATCTATGGTCTCTGCTGATTATAATTACCTTGTTACATGAAATGAGCCGGTGATGAGGTTAGAAGCTGCTCTGAAAAGCAAAACAAGGAAGCTGTCTGTTGAAACATAACAACACGCTGTAGGTTGTCAGGAAGAGGGGGAAAAAAAGATGTGCTAAGAAGTTACAAAGAAAGAGCTTAAAACAAAATTACAATATTTCGTATGTAATAAAAAATATCTATTGCAACCAATAGGGATGAACTATTTCAGGAGTTTTTTTTTTTAACTGTGTAAAAGTTTTTATAAACTTATGAACATGATCATTTGGGGGATCCGAGTCCTGTCCAGTGACGGCTGCACCGTGCATTAGAGGTGAAGTGATTCAGCAGATTGTCTGCTGTGGCATGCCCATCCCCTGTTATACTCCCGCTGTCAGTTGTCATAGATGACCTCTCTGTGAATCTCCCTCCACTGTGGTCACAAACCCTTCATTTCAGCATCCCACAAGTTTGTCCTGGGTGACAATTACTCCTAAGCCCCCTC
The DNA here is from genome assembly GCA_006937965.1 of Callopanchax toddi. Taxonomy (NCBI): domain Eukaryota; kingdom Metazoa; phylum Chordata; class Actinopteri; order Cyprinodontiformes; family Nothobranchiidae; genus Callopanchax; species Callopanchax toddi. The sequence goes on along the minus strand of SSNR01000028.1, from coordinate 1,838,494 downwards.
AATAACATCAGCTCAGCATGACTCAGTCAAATGTTGGCATCTTTTTGTTTCAAATGAAGCGATGGCAGGATGACTTTTACTGAAATGTGTTACTGAAAGTGGCCTGCTGCTGTATGATCCACATTTTCATCATGTCAGCCAGCTCTCCGCTTGAGCTACCCATTCTGGGCTTCATTTCTATTCAGGCTGCACAGATGATGACGGCTGTCAGGCTAATGCTTCCTGAGCGTCCACTGCAACGGTGCGTGCATACTGAGCCCACTTAAGGGACTTATGAGGAACCTTGCCTTTGCCCTCCATACTCTATTCCAGGCTCAATTTGCTGCGTTCTGGCTGCCTTTCAGGGATCAGAAGCAAATATTGTAGCCAGCTATCTGTGCTTTCATTCAGTCTGCTGGCCGACGGGCTAAAAAAGACAACCGGGTACAGTTCAACACTTTTTTAAAATATTCAGAACTCAGCAGCATAAAGGCCACAGCAAAAAGTGAGCTGATGGTTCTGGTAGCAACGAAACTTCTTCACAATCCTCTGCATCAGGCTTGTCAGAGTAAAAAGGGCTAAGCTTTCTGAGAATGCGGGCGTTTGCTGAAGCAGATCTAGTTGTGTTGAGTCACTCCTTTCATGATTAGCTTGCATCAGGATTTTCCCTCCTACCTCTGTGTGGTTTCATGCAGTTTCAGAGTTACTGATATCAACTTTTTAACTGCCCTAACAATTCTGGTCACATTATATTCTTTTTTTTCCCATTAAATCAACGTAAAACTTAATATAAAACGCAACAGAGTATGGATGAGAGTAAATTTAAATGATGAGTTCAAGTCAAAGTAGACACTAACACAGCTCATTGACTCAGTAGTCTGCCCATCTGGACTGATGCATAATCTGTGAGCTCATCTCGTCTCTGAGGTCTGAACTAATCTGATGTTTGGACTACATCAAAGACCTGAACATGTGCTGGGTTACATGGTATATCAGACGGAGGTAAAGCATGGGTCCATGGAGGATTTAGGTGGATAAAGGTCAAGTTCAGGATCCCCTGATGGTAGTGTAGTGACACATGGGGACAACCCCCCCTCGTCCAACAACCACAAGGACAATCTTATGCAAAGAATAATCTGGTTATACAATCCAGAACTGGTGTTAAAACCGAGGCAGCAACGCGGAAGGACAAATAAAGGCATCAAAACTTGACATTTTTTATTCATCATCACTCAGTGAACGAGTCCTGAACAGATGACAAGACTAGACTAAAAAAAGAGATTTGACTCATCTTAGTAAAAAATTCAGTTAAAGATGGGCATGATTCACAGTCAGGCTAATTCTGTCCACAGCGTTCACTGTCATGAACAACAACTGAGAGTGGGCAATGCCCAGGCTGTTCAAAATAAACACAGAGCCATCAACAGCAATCATAGAATAGCTCCCATCTTTTATTCCTCTGTTGGGATCAGTGCAGGTTAAACATAATATAAGGGAATTCACTTGAAAGTGCATCTTTTGGCACTAAAACTATTTTACATTTTTTTAAATGATAATTTTCTGTTAAATAAGTTTTTCTCCATCGTTTGTTAATAAAAGTTCTCTTTGGCCCACAAGGTTCATAAAATGCAACCTCTACGCTCTTTTTCTTTAAACACTGTATAGAATATTTTCTACTAGAAGCATGAAAGAGTCCAAAACATGAGAAGTGACACGTTTATCTACCGGCTGTTTCTGGGAACTCATAAATGAGACAAAGGGCACCTTGAATAAATAATTCATGTTTATCATCAGTGACCATGAAGGGGAGATTCTGAAGGGCCTTTGATCAAAGATGGTAGGAATTATTATCAATAAAACCAGGGTGAAAGAAATGAGTCCAAACCCATAGCTAAGGTCAGGATTTCAGATTCTAACCTTTAAATCTTACTCCTCTCCTACAGCTACTTTCCTTCAATCATCATATCCCCTCAACACCTTGAACTACAGGGGCCCAGATTCCTCAACCCTGCAATGAATTTAAAGAAGGCTTTCAATCGCCTGGCCTGTCTCAATCTGCACTGGGGTCAGCTCTGTAAATCCCTACAGCTGACACCAAATCAATTACCACGTGGCTGGTGGGTAAGCAGAATGGGACTCCCACAAAGAACTACAGAAACTGGCCTAAAAATGAAGTCGCACTGGCCACAGCTCAGCAGCATTACATCAACTCTGAGCCAACTGAACAGAGACAAACCTCTACAGGCCTTCTTTACTCTGCAGCACGCTAAACTTACTTAGATTTAAATACAATGACAGCATTAGGATTTATAAAGGTTAATCACAGCTGCAACAGACAAGTGTTTAAAGGTCAATATTTGATAAATTTATCATTTAACCAAAAAAAAAAGTTTTTTTAAATTACACTTATTGTATGAAGAAATCCTTCATAAAATCAGAAGTCTAAACCGGAGAATGTTCCTTTTATAGAGCCAAATCTTTACATTCAAATAACAGAACAAATACATTTGAAAAACATTTTTTTAAGAAATGACGAGTTTAATTGCTGTTGCATATAAAACTAATTTCAAACACTTTGATTTGCTTTACTTTCTTGGTTCAACTCTTAGTAGGTCCTTTGTACAAACCACACAATAACTGAAACAAATGCACCAACAGGGGTGTCAAACTCGTTTTCATGTTGGGCCACATCAACATCATGTCCGTCCTCAACGGGCCGGTTGTGGCAAAATATTTTGACAAAACTACCCGGTGTTAAAAAAGTTTTAAATATTCATAAATAACTAAACTGGCACTGTATAAATAAAAAGCCAGTTCATTAACTCGCTCTGCGATGGCGTTTCTTGACAAACTGATGCAGCTTAATACCAGCAGTATTTAGTTAGGGTGTACCTGCTCACACACCTTGAGCATACCGTTTCTAAAATGCTCTCACTGAAAAACACTTTGCATATCAAGCAACATCTTCAGCCACAATATTCTGAAATTGCACTCTTAATTCTTTGACAGGCTGACATTTTTCCTTGAGGCTAACAGTAGCATAGTTAGCTCTGTGTTTCGTGGTTAAGTGCCGGCGTAAAGTGTGTTCCTTCACAGAGAGCCTCATGACTGGTTTTTCTTCTAGCAGCACAAACAGGTTTTTGGCTTCCCACCATTGGTTAAATCTTCTACCTTCAGCATCTATTTGACTTTTTTGAGCATTTTGGAAAAACTTGTATATTTCTCAACATCATGTCTTGTTAAAAATCTGCTTCAGTTAAAAATCAATATGACAACACTATGGTAGAAAGTACTTCAGGCTGCTGCATGTGAGCTTCTTTGATTTGACAATCTTTTAATCTCTGGAGGGCCACATAAATAGTTATGGCGGGCCGGATTTGGCCCCCGGGCCTCGAGTTTGACACATATGTAATAGTATTTGTTGCAAATTTAAAAAAATAGACATATTATTCTTACTAAAAGAGATCCCAGCAGTGAAGTAACGCAGCTTTGTTCACTTTCTACTGAGTTTGAGTATTGCACTGTCACAGATTGTTGAAATTAAGATTCAGATTAAGATTTTTAAAGCGAGGTTGGATAACCATCAGAGAGATTAGAGCATTTTTCTGGTCGTTTCAAACTGCACTAAAACTTTACAGGAATTTTAAATAATAACCCATAAATAAAACCTAACCAAAGAAAAACGATGCTTTTTTGTTGTCGTTTTGTGACCTGACCCACATTTTTTTGAAAGACTACAGCTAAAACTGCAAATACACCATTCAAACTTGAAGTGATCACTCACTCCTTCAGATAAAAAGAAGAGCAAAAAAAAAAAAAAAAAAGAAGAGCAGAATTATGGATTAACATGTTCTGCGGGAATGACAGGGAACGAGAGGCCAATTAGTAGCATCCTGCAGACGGAGATGAGCGCGCTCAGCTTGGAGCGAGCTGTGAGCCCGTCACACTGACAGATGAGGTGATGCGGAGCTGAAGGTCAGCTCCTAGACGACTGATGGAGCAGCAGCAAAAAGGGGAAATCAGGCTACAGAGGAAGTTTACAGGTTTGCTGTTAACATCTCCTACATTATGTCACTGTGTGGTGCAACTCTCCACTGACACATGAGAGGTGAGGGAAGCATTTTAGCTGCTTGGAAACCAGATCTTATCTTTGACAATATGGAGGAGAAATGCATTTTATTAATTATTTCCCCTATATTTAAAGTTTTACGCTTTGTCAACTCAAGCTCTTCATGAAAATAAAAGTTAAACCACTTTAAAGACCTGAAAAGTGAAATCATTTAGAGCAACCTGGAAAATGTGATTTCCTGTACAGGGTTGAGCAGAGATTGTGTAGCAGGGGCAAAAGAAAGTCCTTCTCTTCCCAGGGAAGTAAAGAGCTCTGGAAATATCAATATCCGCGCTTCAGTCAAGAGAACGTGCTGATTCGATACTTTTCTATCTCAAGGAGTACATAGTTCAGAGATAAACTGCTTACTGTTGATGTGAAATGACAAATCCACAAAGCGTTTAATAATAAAAAACTGAATACAAGAGGATGGACATAGATTACTGCAGAAATATCTTCTCTCAGAGCAAAAACTCAAGTTCAGCCTCTGGAGCATAAAGTAACTTTAACGTTGATGTCTTTTTTCTGCCAAACTGGCAAAATTCTGGAGGGTTTTCTGCACTTCTCTCCTCACTCCTTTGATGCAGAAAATGTTCTGTAAATCCCAGAGACTTGTGTTAAAGTCTGTTAATTCCTAGGATACCTGAAGCTTGGTTAAAAAAGGGACTGATGCAACATCCCAGCACCTGAGAGGACAGCTGGGATGAGGAGTCATTTACAAAGAGAACAATGCTCTGGTGAGCCCCAACACTTCGGCCTGACCACAACAATGAACCACCAGATTGCTGCGACAGCAAACACGGTTTGACACGGAAAAAAGGGAATGACGCAGGTGAGTGTATGCGGTCAATAGTTGGTGGATAACATGTAATCAGAGGCTTTTAATCTAAGTCCTGTCTGACATAACTGCTGCCAAGACTTAGTCTGATAAGGCAAAGCAGGTGATTTTTATTACAAGAGTGGCAGACTTATAAACTCCCAAATTCTGGATCCATATGTCAACAAACCAATCAAGTTAAATACAAAATGAGACAACAAATACAAAACAACTGCAATGTGGTCAACTTGAACTTAAATAGTATCAACCCACTTTCAAAAACAACAATCAGTTATGTTACAAGGCCGATCACCATCAATAAACACACTTAGGTTCCTTTAAAGCTCTTGAAGTGCTTCTATTGTCACCACGTGGATCAGATTTCCACCTAGTCAAAAATGAATGTAAACGTTATGAATTTACAGCCTGCAGAAACGTCCACAGATGAACTCAACCTTGCAGTTGGCATTTATTGAACTGTTCATTTAACGAGGCAACCGAGCCTTTAATACTTCTTTTGCTGTGTCAGCCATGTTTCCACTCTCTGAGCTTGATTTACAGAGTCCCGGCACATTCAAGCTCAACCAAAAAGTGATGATTTCGCCCCTTGTGTCCAAAGGTCCTTTCTGGGTAGCATTTAATTGTTTTGCCTTTAAACTCACATTTTATGCACTTTATTGTACACCAGATTTATAAAAATACAACTCTGAAACAATCAATCTTTCTATAAACAACTAATGAAAGATATTAAGATTTAACAGTTTGATTTAACACATGAATCGTGGAGTTGATCCAGTTTGACAAAATCAGCATCAGCCACTAATTATTTGAGCAAACAAATGTGAATGCAAACAAGCTGCTGTGGAATTTTTTAAAATGTTTATCAGTGGATTTTTATTTAGTTAGTTTTTTTAATAATTGTATCTAAGACTGTATATAGAAAATATTTATTTAAATAAGCAGAAAAAATTGTCAGAACATCATAAATTTGACTACTGTGCTTTATAAATAAGTAAAAGTAAAAAGGTTACGCTTACTGATTTTAAGATACTCTGTCATGTTTCATAGTAAAGTGAAATACACTCTGAACTAAAGAAACAAATCAAATCTTATTTGTGATTCATTTTAATGCTAAATAACTTTTTTCTATAAACGTACTTTTTATGTATTTCTTCTTTTATTAAAAACAAATACCAAAATCAACAAAATTTGAAAATACACTTTAGTTTTTACATTTTCAATAATATATGGCAAGTTTAAAAATAAATAAAAATATCTGCAACATATCTCTGACAGCAGAGGAAGCAATAAATGATAATAAATCAGCTCCATTTGTAAAGCGACAGCAGTAAGATTAGCAGAATGAGACGTCAAAACAAAAGAATTAACAACAACAAAGACCCAGCAGCTGCTCGTTACAGTAAACCATCAGGAACACAGGCTAATGTTAGCAGATGTGAAGCACACAGTGAATGAGGCCAGTGAGACACAACGATCCGCTATTTCCAAAGCTTTGCATTAAAAACGACTTACTGCGGAGCTGACACAGCACCAGTACCTCCAACAACTCACCTTAGGCTTATACAGCCACTTTCGAAAGCGGTTCATCGTTTCTTCGCCACCTTCCTTTGTCACCAACCCCTCCTCAGCGTCCCTCTACCTGCCCGTGTGCCTGACTGGAACGGCGGACTGCTGCTAGCCCAGCTAGCGTCGGTGGGTTCCCTCAACACAGACACAATGTACGGTAAGTTGTCCCGAACGCTACAGCACGGCTCTGACCGGGAACAAAGGAGCTATTCGGGGATTTGTTTCCATATTTCCTGAAAGCCTCAGCCTGTCTCCCCCCCTCGCCCAGCCACTTTGAAACTCATGACGATCCACCGGAGCACCACCGACTGCTCGGCTGTTCTCTGCCCGTCTAACGCTTCTTGATGACAGTCACGTTGACAACATTCACCTCCCACTTTCCCAGACGGTGATGCATTCAATGACTGATCCGGACAAAATTATTCTTCCAACTGCGATAAATACTGCGAATGATTTAACGCAAAGACAAACAATATATATATCCATACTTATATGACTAATATCTATATTAACCATTTTATGTCAATCTAACTTGGAAATTTCTACTAAAATGTATATTTTTAAAATAAGGATATGTAGTATATAACATACTTTTAGCTTTGACTTTCAATAAAATCACAAGTTTGTTTTATACATTCGTTTGACCTAGGTTTAATTATTTTATATGCATTTTAATGCAACAATAATAACTTCTAATATGTTTGAAACAATTGCTATTATTATCACAATTCAAACTGGTAGCAGGATTACTTATATAACTCAAATTATTCACACATTGCTTTACAGTATAAAAGTTATATATTCATACTTATTGTAAATGTTGGTTGTAAATATTATACTTTTTGTACTATTATGCATTATCGTATTTATTTCAACAACTTCTCATCAATTCACTTTACTCGTGCACCTTTTATGAACACTGTCATACCAAAAACAAAAAGGGGCTTTACATTATGTAAGCAATGACTCAACTGCTCTCTATCTTGATATCTGTTTATGCAGTCTAAATGTATATTTGCTTCACCTTATCTTCTTTTAATTATCTGTTATTGATCTACTTATGACTTTTAGAATTTTATTGTCATTCCAATAATATTTAGATTCATTGAATTGGTCTAATTTTAAAAAATGTTTTAGCTTTGTTTTAGCTGTACATGCAGGCTAACACTCTGGCACGTAACTTTGGCATGTGCTCAGATTATGTCAAGGTGACCCTCTTCTGATCCTTCTGCACTCCCTTCTATACAGCCCACTTGTGGTGCAATTATAGTAAGGCAGTAATGAAGAAACTGCAAGTGGCTTATCAGGATGCTTTTAGAATCCTCATGAGGCTCCCAAGATGGTCCTCTGCAAGTCAAATGTTTGTTGTGAGTAACATCCCTACTTTTCATGCACTACTGAGGTTCTACATGTATAAATTCATCTGCTGATTGAGTATGTCAATTAACACTGTAGTCAGAGCCCTGTCAACTTTAACTTCCAGTGACACAAGGTATTCCTCAGACCTTTTTAAACACTGGAACAATTGCCTATATGGTCTGTAATGGGAATGTGTTTTATTTTTTGTACTAATTTAATGTTTTTATCTGTGTTTTTGTATGCTATGGTTTTAACTTGATTTTATTATTATTATTATATATATATATATTTTTTTTTTCTTGGGATATGGACAAACCTTTTGTCTGGAATAAAGTTGAATTCATTTTACTTTATTTTATGTTTTTTTATATTTTGTATTTTATTTCTTTTTTTTATCTTATTGTTTCTATGTATCATAAGGATACTTGGGATGAACAAAATAAGCATCGGCTTCAATGCATTCCAATTTCGATTGGTCTATTTCATAACTTATAATTGTACAATGACATCGCTGTTATAATGTAACAAATTGAAATAAATCCACTCATTCATTCATTATATTTGCATATCCATGTTTTTAAGATTTGTACTTTTAATACTACCCTTATCTAATGTTTTTCCTCATTGACACTAAAGGGTTAAGAAAATTGTGTCTCCTCAGTTCCTTCAATCCCTTCCAGCTATTTAATTATTTACAACTTCTTATTGTTTTATATAATCTTGTTTGTGGTTCTTGTCTGTTGTATTTCTTTTGTTTGTCTGTTGTGTTGCACTCTGCTGTATGAAATTGGCTTTATAAATAAAGTTTGGTTAATGCCAAACCAATGATTTTGCAGGATAAAATCAACAGTTAGAAACAAAAACTAGATGTGGTAAAAACAAGTTCTTATTTAATATTTTTCTTTCTTTTTTTTTTTTTTTTTTTTTTTTTT